>CM043725.1:8161484-8417454 GCA_023969325.1 Oryzias curvinotus | reverse complement strand
AGTTGAAGTTCTTATACCCAAAAAGATTTAAAAACGTTATTGATGATAAGAACCGATCAAAACTAAGATCTTTAGCTGTTGGACGTATGTTATTGTAGTTTGTAGAGGTATTGAAAACACTCGAGCTGAGCTGCAAAGACCTTCAAATAATCTAGAACTACAGCACCTCTTTTATACTCAGATTTTTCTGATGGAGGAACTGCAAGTTTAACATTTTAAAAATCTCAAGTAACCAACCTACCTGAGCTGGCATTGAAATATTTTCTATATGAGAAATTGTCTAAAATGTACCCCTGCAAAGCAGACAACTGTAAACATCCAACCGAGGAGTCTAAAGAGAAACGACGTCTTTACAGAGAATGCAGTCAGTTTCTTCTGTTTAATAAAACATTAAATTGTTACTCTTTTTGAAAATTATAACTCTGCTGTGATAACTTGTGTGAAGAACAGCAAGGTTATATTCATCCGCCAAAACCCAGGCTATGTCAGAATTTACACCTTAAGCCTTAACTATTAAAAACTTATAGTGCGGGACTATGTAGTGCCCTGGCTTTTAAAAGCAATTTAAACACCAGCTCACTAGTTCCTTTATTTTTAACAACAAATCACAGAAGTCAAAACATAAATGGCGAATATGACGTAATCCATTTCACATAGTTAAAATCTAATTGATATGAGTGTTTTGCGATGCTCAATTATGAATTCACTGCCTTCTGAAGATAAAAACATTGATGGTTTATTAAAAAAATACATTTAAATATGTTTTTTTGGCCAAAATGGTTCAAAAGCGATGGATTGTGGTCTCTAGTCACCAATCTAGTGAGCATTGATGCACACTGTTTTTTTTGCAGAGACTTCTGGGAAATTTCTAGGGCACTCGATTTTGGAATTGTACATTTGGACAGCCCAACAAAATGGCGAACGCACTACATAGTGCAACTATATAGTGGACTATGTAGTGAGTAGTGAAGGACTTGGGACACAGTCAACCGTCTGAGTATTTCAAACAGGAAGTACCTGCAGGCTCCAAGAAGCCAAAAGAGACAGAAACAGCAGTTACTCAGTCATTCTATTTGTAAGAATAATCACTCTTGCAACAGGTTTTTACATGTTCTTGATAAACCTCTTTTTTTTCCTTTTTTGCAAGTTATTCAAGTTATAAACTAACCAATCAGATGCTTCAGATAAGTATGTAGTATTATGTTGAACATTCAAAACATTTGATTGACAGATTCTCCTACGCGCACTTTCAAGTAATATTGGTATGGACTTTCAACAAGCTCACTCCTCAATGGTGAGAGTGGTTTCCATAGAAACTAGGGTGGCATCAGATCCTTGAAAAGTCTTGTGTATTCGGTGTATTCAGACTGGAAAAACCTGTTGGTACGGACCCAGTCCGCTTAATTTGATCCGGATCGAGTCTGCATTTTGTGTCTATATTCAGACTGCCGTCAAGCAGACTTTCCTGTTCCGGATTTAAGGTTGTAAACAAAACCATGTGACTAAAGATCTCTTTAGTCTTTGGCCAGAAATTACGAGGGCAGGGCAAAGCAACTAAAGGCAGAAATTATGAAAGTCCTGCGCTTTACAGTTCTTGTCGGGGTAGTTCTTTAAAACTTTATACTTTGCTCACAAATTTTGAACTTCTGTATCAACGTCAGGTTCAACACTTTTTACTCGGTTTTTGGTCCGGTGGAGACATGCTGCAGGGCGATTACTGACGAGAAGACAACTGAGACAGTACTGATAACTGTTTCTGGCATATAGGTTGTGGGGTAAACAGTTAAAAAAGAATGTTGATCACGTTAAAAGTCATTTTAATGATTCTGATTCATCCGATCACATTTCAATGAGTTGCTCATCATGTGGTGTTATAGCATTATTTAGAGAATTCTGTTAAGGAACTATAAGGTAGCTTTTAGGAGGATGTCACGCCCTGTCGGGTGCGTGCCGCTTAGCAAGGCACAGAAAGGCGTGTAAGAAGCGCTTTCAGCTGTGTTAAAATAAATGATCTAACAAATAAACAGTTGGACCTTTTTTTATGTTTGGTAAACAAAACATTTGTCCGCTGCTCATCTGGTTGCTACATTCCTACTAGGTCTGCACAATATACCGCAAATTTATCGTTATCGCGAAATCCGCCTCTGCAATATGCATATCGCAAAGAATGGCAAATATCGCAATAAATCGTAAACCCTAAATGTGTTAAAAACAATCTAATGGGCAGCTTGAACCATTTAACATCAAATAAATTCCTTTATGCATTTGACCAATCGGATGGACGCCTTCACGTTGTTGACCAATCAGATGGAGGCCTATTATGTTAGATGTTTGTCACCTATGTCAATGAGGGTCATTTGGAGTATAATTTTTAAACAGTTGCAATACAATGGGAATGGTTATTTGGTATTTTGCTATTTGTTTATATACCGCAAATTATATCGTTATCGCATATTGTTCTTCATTATCGCATATCGCGAATTTTCCTCATATCGTTGCAGCCCTAATTCCTACTCTATTTACGTCGGCTACGGTGGTCGTTTTGGTCCAATTGTTACGCTCTGAGGACGGATTTTATTCAGACTGAGAAATCTCAGAGTGAACCGAAGCTTAGTTCCATTGGAAACTAACTGAGACCACCTCCAAAGATGGGTCTAAGACCAGTTCCTGGTCCTGGATCAGGGTTTGCTTGGGTGTATTAAGACTGAAAATTGTTCTGGATTATCAGGGGAAATGAACTCTGATTCACTTCAAGCAAACCAAATGTGTCTGAATACACCTATAAAAGGTCTTAAATTTAAGGCCTCAGACCAAATAGTCCCAAGCAGTGGGTTGTGGTTCCTATTTAAAGTAGCGACGCCCATAGGGTATTCCCGGGAGCATAGTTAAACGCTTTCCCCAAATTCATAAGACACATGAATGAGGCAGAAGCTCAGGCAGTAGACCAGGTTGTCCAATGACTGAAGGGTTGGTGGTTCGATCCCTGCTCCCCCCCAGCCAGCTGTCGTGTTCTTGGGCAAGATATTTCAGTGCCTCCAGTTGCGGCTCAACTACTGTGTGAATGTGTATGACTGTACATGCTGATGGTACATAGGCGCAAACTGGTGCTTCTGTCGGTCTGAGGCACTAGACTGACAGTCAGCCCCCCCTGGGGGGACTGAATGAATAATGGACAAATTGTAAGCGCTTTGAGCACCAAGAAAAAAATCACAGATTATTATTATGAATGTGTAAACCTCCAAAATCTTTCAAGTATCTTAGCAGGGCTAAGGTCCTGGTCCAGGATGGATCCGGCATGGTTACACTGGTTCTGACGTTCAACTTCTGACTAAGCTCATTTCTCCGATGCTTAAGAGAAGACGTTAGGCACTAACTTAAATGTAAACAACAGACGTTTTCGGTTCCCTGCTCTAAAGACTCAGCACATCTACGCTATAGTCCACCAGCAACATTTTCTAATTCCTGTCTTTATTCAAAGTTGAAAGGTTGTAGGCAGCCCAACACCTGCCTGTCTCTCTCCAGAAAAGAATTGAGTCCAACATTTCTCAGAAAAACTTGAAGAGAAGCCCTTCAGTGTCTCAGCCTTACACACAAACCAATGCTGGACATAGACAGTCATGGGTTTAATGTTCATGATGTCATCAAGGTCTGATTGGTGTCATCTTGGATTAAGATGGTTCTGACAAACCTTTGCAACCTTTAAGCTTTCCCCAACTTTATTCCAATGGGATCAAACCTTCCATTACCATCTTAAACTGTCGCTATTTCTTGATCTCCAGAAGTTTCTTTAGCATGAAACTCGAATTTCTATGTGCATTTTTTTTCCAACACATCTGCCAATTGACATACCAGCATGTTCTAGCCTATATGTTTTGATTTTTTTGGGCTAATAATTATTTAGATTTTTACAAAAAATAAGAAAGAACTCTGGATCTAGCACTTTTTATTTATCAGTGATCTGTGAGGAGGAGACGCAGCAGTAGAATCCATAACCCAACAGTTTGGTGGTCAGGGTGTCTGGGATGATTCTACTTTTCTGTGGGTCTGATACTTTTTTTTTTTTTAATCATTATTTTAAAGCACTTCATTCTTCCTGATGTGAGAGTGAAGGATCTGTAATTTGTGGGTCCAGCAGAGAGGGATCTTGTATAACTAGCTAACATTAAGCAGGAATGGTGGCTTGGGCCAGGAAAATGTTGGAAAATCTTTATGAAGATCTTTGTGAGCTGAGCAGCACAAACCTGTGGTCGAGCTCCCAGCCTGTGATTGACAATCCTTAATCCTTCTCCCCTCCCATTTCCCCCGGCACACAAACATCAACCACTATCGTCTTGTGTTATGTTAAGATTAATTCATTTTCCTCCAGAAAAAGTGTGTAGACAGAGGCAGACATCTTTTGGATTTTAATATTGGCAAAGAAGTATTTAACGTCTTCTGCCAATAAGCTGTCAGTTGATGTGGATTTTTTTCTTCCCTTTCATTACCTCACATACTCTCCCCAGTTTTTAAGGATCGTTGTGGGTAAAGTGTCATAATTTTTTTTCTGTGGAGCATTTTTGCCTCCCTGATGCCTGCCTTCAGTGCTTCTATGACGGCTCTGGACTGAGGTTGGAATGGGTAAACGATCCCAGTCAGTGCTTCCACACCACTCTTGCTTGAAAACTGACTCTTCAGGCCAAGTTTTGATAGTCGTGGTAAGATAGTTTTTGTGTTCTGCTGAGCGAACAGAACTTTGTAGGCTAGCCCCTGTGAGGGAGGAAAACTGGTCTGTAAAGCATGCTGGATGTTAGTGTAAATATTATCCAAGTGCTTCAAAGAAAAGACAGACATTTTATCAGAACCTTCAAAGACATTTGGAAAAGACATATTTATATTTTACTCTCAACCAAGACTTATTCTAAGACCTTTTTTCTTCTGCAATCTGGGAGTTGATTCATCCTGGCAGTTGGATTTTCCCCCTGGGTCATTTTTAGAGATTCTGATTGAATTCGTCATCTCTGAGAGCTAATCTAAACTCTGGAGAAGATCAAAAAGCAAAGCCTGATCTGCTTGACAACGACAGTCTTTTTCCACTTGGAAACAGACACGGGTGCTTTGAGCTTAAATGCTATGTGGACTTTCAGTGGACCAGAGAGCAGGACCAAACTAAAGGAAGGAAATGACATCAAAAACTGTGCATCACAAAAAGCAGATAGTCCACTGGACAAGTGTAATTTATAAATGGGTTTTTCAAATTTTCTGACAGATAACTCTGAGTACTGAGGAAGTGACAGAAAAACAAACTACTGGAGGACTTGCTATTTTACTCTATCTTCAGATGTTAAAGAGTTAACATCTGAGCTGTAGCTCCACCGTTGATTCTCTCTAAATGACCATAACTCTTTGATGCTTGTGCAATCAACATAATTCCAACGCATTCTTGAAAAGATTCCTGCAGTAAAATACTCTGTGTGAGTACAAAGCTGCTTTTCCCAGGTATCAGAATCCGATGGAATTTCCTCAATTGTGCAAACGTTCAAAGAGAGATGGTAATTCAAAGAAAAGTGTGTTATTTCCTGTTGCTGGGGATTTAGGGTTTAAAGCATAAAACCTCCAAACCCAGTAAAGTTATGACGAAAAAATCTACCTAAAATAAGCAAACTAAGGGAACTGAAAGTCCGTGTTGCCCAGCGACAGCCCCAAAACATCACTGCTCTAGAGGAGATCTGCATGGAGAAATGGGCCAAAATACAGTGAGGACTTACAGAAAACATTTGATTGTTGTGATTGCCAACAAAGGGTAAATAAGAAAGTATTGAGTTGAACTTTTGTTATTGACCAAATACTTATATTTCTCCATAATTACAAATAAATTCTTTAAAAGTCAAACAATATGGTTTTCTGGATTTTTTTTCTCCTTTTGTCTGAAAATGACACGCCTCTCTCATCAGAAACACAGACACACTTCCGAGGCCGGCAGCACCCACATGGAGAGAAAGCCGGTGCCTCAGAGAGTCTTCTTAACTCTGGGTACCAAAATGAACTGCAAAAATAACTAAGATTTCATTTAAAAAAATCTTCTTTTGTGTGCTAAATGTAATCTATTAACATTAATATGAATATAGTTCACTCTAAAAGGCTTAAGAAAAGCATGATATAGCCCCTATAATATCAAGTTCACTTTGCAGATAGCACGCTGCTGATTTCTTCTGGAGCATGTCTGTTTGTCTCCTGCTGTGAGTGGTGGTGGTGGTGAGGTTTAAAAAAAAGACCTTTCAGCCCCTCCTGTCTCTGTGTTTTTGTTGTTTCAGG
The DNA here is from genome assembly GCA_023969325.1 of Oryzias curvinotus. NCBI lineage: Eukaryota > Metazoa > Chordata > Actinopteri > Beloniformes > Adrianichthyidae > Oryzias > Oryzias curvinotus. The sequence goes on along the minus strand of CM043725.1, from coordinate 8,411,163 downwards.
TGTTGTGTAACGGCCCGGGAACTTGCGTTCCGCTGTGTGCGGCAGCTCTCCTCCTCGGCATCATGGGAATGAAGAAAGTGCTGATTGTGTACGTTGAAAGCATTTGCAGAGTGCACTCGCTATCGCTGACAGGAAAGATCCTGTATCTGCTGTCAGACTACTTCTTTGTGCAGTGGTCCCTCTCTGAGGGACAAATACCCCAAGTCCGTTTTTCTGGGGAGAATAGTATAAACAAAATGAGTGAGCATATATAAATAATTTGTTTCAAAAAATTTGGTTTGTTACATTTTGAACAGCCCTGCCTTCTATCTGTGTTACTTGTTTGTTGTTATTTTTGTATTTTTTGAAGGTTCAACGTAATAAATCGGCACAAATAAAAGATACTTGACTACACAGAGCCAGAATCCTATTTTTGTATTATTAATTTGACAAATTGGAGTCTGTATTAAGTCAACACTGTTGTTAAAACACATTTTTCATTTTTAAAATAATATGTAAGAAAATAGATAACAGAGGAAATTCTCTGCATTTTCCACTTTGCTCTCAGGAAAAATGTAATTCCACTTAATGTATTTATAGGTCACATGAGGTCAAATACTGGTAACAAAATGAGTCAAGGATCATTTCGTTTAGAGAGACTTCATTTAAGACAAACGTTTATTAGTATTAAAGTATAAATTAGCTAACAAAACAAGAAAAATGTGATGGTATTTAGGACATATTTAACTCAAGTGAAGTGTTACCAGTAAATAAATTAATTTGACTTAAAACTAAAACTAATAAAGTGGATTTTTTTTTTGTTACATGTGGTATTGTTTGTTACATGTGACATTCTTGATCTCAAAGATAATAGCATACATTGTTAAGCATCTTTGTGTTTTTGTTTCTTTTCTTTGAAACTCTCTGCTTTGGAATAGACTCCAGCATTGACATATTCACTCACTTGTTTTGCTCTGACCTTAAGACATTAAGGCCTGAAGACCCACTGTGATAAAAATTGTGTTTTCACCATGTTCTGGTGGCATTTTCTGAGGATGGAGGACATTTATAAAGAAAAAAAGTTTAAAATGACAGTTCAGAGTATTTCTTTACTCAAATCATGATGGATCAGGAGCAGATGAAAAAATTATAAAAATTATATACATAACAAAAAGTGTGATACAACTGAACATTTGTCATGTTGTAGGTTCTTCATACTAGCCACATTTGATTTGATTTACTGCGTTGCACTCTTGGCATTCTCTTGATGAGCTTCAACAGGTATTCACCTGAAATGTTTTTCACTTCACAGGTGAGCTCTGTGAGGTTTAATAAGTGTGATTTCTTGCCTTATAAATGGGGTTGGGGACCAGTAGTTGTGTTGTGCAGAAGTCAGGTGGATACACAGCTGATAGTCCTACTGAATACTGTAGACTGTTAGAATTTGTATTATGGCAAGAAAAAAAGCAGCTAAGTACAGAAAAACAAGTGGCTGTCCATTACTTTAAGAAATTAAGGTCAGTCATTTCGAAAAATTGGAAAAACTGTGAAAGTGTTCCCAAGTGCAGTCACAAAAACCATTAAACGCTACAAAGAAACTGGCTCACATGCGGACCGCCCCAGGAAAGGAAGACCAAGAGTCACCTCTGCTGCAGAGAATAAATTCATCCGAGTCACCATCCTCAGAAATGGCAGGTTAACAGCAGCTCAGATTAGAGACCAGGTCAATGGCACACAGAGTTTCTAGCAGCAGACACATCTCTACAACAACTGTTGAAAGGAGACTGTGTGAATCAGGCCTTCATGCTAGAATATCTGCTAGGAAATCACTGCTAAAGAAAGGCAACAAGCAGAAGAGACTTGTTTGGGCTAAAGAACACAAGGAATGGACATCAGACCAGTGGAAATCTGTGCTTTGGTGTGATGAGTCCAAATTTGAGATTATGGTTCCAACCACCGTGTCTTTGTGCGACATAGAAAAGATGAACGGATGGGGTCGGGGCCTCTGGTGCCTGGTGGGGGCCGGTGGGGACTCCGTTAGTCAGGGGGTCGGGTCCGGTGCCTGGGCGGGGCGGGCTGGGGCGCTGCCCGGTCTTCTGGGCTCGGGTGTGGGGCGTGGGGGGGTTGAGTGGTGGTCCGGCTCGGCTTGGGGGGGTGGTCTCTTTGCCCATGCTGGGGGGGGGGGGGCGGCGCTTTCTGGCTCCTCTCTCTCTGTGTGGGATGGTCGTGCTGGGCTTGGGGCGTCGGCGCCTCGGGGGATGGGACCCCGGGGCTGGGGGACCTGAGCCCTATGCTGGGGGGGGCTGGGGTACGGCTGTTTGACCACCGGGAGACAGTCTACCAGCTGTCCCCAACTTACCCCCCTTCCTCATATAATCTCATATTAGGGTGAGGGGGTGGGGGGTTTAGCCTGCGATTCACCTTTGGGGGGGGGGGGGGGCTACTTGGCAGTGGTCCCCCTCCCATCGTTGCCGTATGGAATGGGCCCCCCCTCTCTCTGTTTTATTTGCACCTTAGACATGTAGGGCCCTTGGTAGGGGGGGTGCTTGGACATCACTGCCAGCAAGCAGCAGATGTCCTCCTAGCGCCCTACCCACCAATTTTAACTGCACCTTAGACATTTAGGGACCCTTCGTGGGGAGGGCGATGGGACATCACTGTGAGTAATCAGGAGATGTCCCCTCAGTGCCCTACCCGCCAATTTTAACTGCACCCCTTAGTACATACACCCTTTCCCCCTCAATATATACATTCCAACATAAACACACACACATGCACATACACACCCATTGCACAAGGGAGGTGGGACCTAGGACCATCTGTCCCCTACCCCATCCCTGGTAGGGGGTATTGGGCCCTTGGCTTCCTGGGCCCGGCGGTCCTCTCTCCACGCAGGGAGAGGGATCCCTAAGCTTTCTGGCAAGGCCAGAAGCCGAAATTTCCAACTGGGGCTGAGCCTGGTCGGGCCATGTCTACAACACTCTCGTGGGCCCCCTTCTCCCCGGGGTGCCCCCCTCCTGGGCTGGGGTGGCTGGCCCTTGCCTTGCTTCTTCCTGGACCAACCGTGGGCCGGGTGGATGGCTGCCTGGAGCACGGAGCGGGTCTCCCTTGGGGGGGTCCTGGGTCGTACCTGGGGTGCATTTTTGCGCATTTTCCACGTATTAAATTTCGGTCCTTCGTGATACATGTGTGATATATGTAGTTTGTTGATATGTACAGAAGTCCGTCGAGGGTTTTGGCCAACGGGTCTTTACATGAATTTGGTTTTGAGCTGTTCAAAATTTTTGGTTGGTTAATAATTGCTCTACGTTCATTTATGTGTTCTTTGTGTGTTTTTTTTCGTACGTCTTCCATGGTTTTAACCTGGTTCATTTGTGATGCGTCTGTAAAACTTTTCATCCGTGCAAAATGCGCAGCATGTAAATAGTGGCTGTGTGACACAACCTTTAGTCTGCACTGTGTTAACGAAGTTATCTCTGTTAAGTCACTCAACAGATTCTGTCACTGACATTCTTTTTTATCGTCTGAGTAAAAAGCGGACGACTCATTTTTAAGAAGAAATTTCCAAGCTCAGACGGCCATCTGCCAGCAGAAGACACTGAAGGACAAGCAGTAAAGCATTTGCCATATGACGGAATCCATTTCAAGACTTCTACAGCAATGAAGTACAGATGTGGAAAGTAAAAGTTCCAGAAATGTGGAAGTGCCCGACAGCAGTAAAGACACTTCAGCCCCATAACTTCATCCAGGTGTGTTTACATGAAGGCATGAACTACATGCAAATTATTTTAACCCTCTGGACAAATATCTATTTAACTAAATGTTTGATGGCAGTAAAGAAAGACATTCTAATTATTCTGTTCTGTTCTTGGTTGTGAGCACATTAGTCATCCTTTTCATACCGGGTATAGTATAGCAGCTGCATGGAGGCATACAGGAGAACACAGATGATCATTACCACCATAAAGAAGCTCCTCAGTTGCCTCATCGTCTTCCTTCAATGAGCGCACTCGTGCACTGAACCCTCATGTTTAAAAACTGACTCTCCTTACTAAACAATTGGGGAATCACAACACAAATCACTGCAGGGCATAGTCCTTGTCTTCCTTTTTTTTCAACCCTATGGCATATTCTTCACAGTATTTATAATTTTACCATCATACTATTGTGTTTTACTTTTTTATTTAAATTTCCAGATTTTTATCCTGAGGTGGTTCTCATTGATTGCTTGGTTGTTGAAAATTAGGATAAAAAATATCTGAAAACGTTTTCTGAAAGGTTTCTATCCAACTAACCCCCTTAAAATGAGGACGCAACACAGAGTCCGTCCTGCTAAAGCTGCACAATGATATGACTGTGTCCACTGGTGGCCAAACAGCCTGTTGTTTAATTGCTGTTAAATCTGACAAACATAAATCCCTCTGGTCACGATCAAAGCATCATGTCAGCTTTCATGGCACTGCATTTGACTGGTTTAAGTCCTAGGGTGAAATCTTTCTGTCTGGATTGGTGAGGCATCCTCATCTGTGGCTTCACTTTCCTATGGAGTACCACAAGGAATTATTATTGGTCCTGCTCTTTTTTCTTTATATCTACTGCCACTTGTAATTGCACTGCGTAACGTCTCGTTCCATTGTTATGCAGACGGTCTGCAGATATACTGTTTGTGCCCCTCTGTTTGGGAAAAAGGAGCACACAGATTGTTCTAACTGAATACACTGACGATGGGAGGCAGTGACTGAGCCAAAATTTTCTGTATTTAAATGAGACAAAAACAGAGCATTGTTTTTGGTGACACCTTCACAGCTGACTCTACTACTGTTAGAAATATGGGAGTTTACACCGAGAACTGTTTCCTTTGACAAACCAATCTGTCAGTGTTGTCAAAATGTGTTTTTTATTACTGGTGCCTTTTAGCTAAAGCTAAACCTTCCCTGAGCCGCAGTGATCTAGAAACAGTGCCCTGATTATCTCTTGGATAGATTATTGTAAATCTATTTGGTGTCAACTCAATTTAACTGCCTCCAGTTAGTTCAGATTGCGGCTACTGTTAGCCAGAACATCCAGACGAGCACGAGCAGTCCTCTAAATATTTCAATGGGTCCCAGTTAATTTTACAATTCAGTTTAAACTAGTACTATTTGTTTTTAAAGCTCTTTACTGTCTTGCCCCAGTTTACTAAACAGAGCTTTTAACTTTGTGTGGATTTGGTGGTGCCTGTCAGAACTGTCAGGAGCTTCTCAAACAACAAACCTGGGTTACCAGGGAAGTTAAGGCAGTTCTGAACAGGAAGAAGAGGGCTTTCAGGAGAAAAGACCGGGAGGAGATGAGAAAGGTCCAACAGGAACTGAAAGTCTGCATGAAGGAGGCCAAAGAAGCACACAGGAGGAAACTAGAGCAGAAGTTGAAGGAAAACAACCTGCTATGACTGGATGCAGCAAAAAAAGAGGGTGGTGCGACAAGCGGGAGTCAGGAGAGAGCAGATGAACTCAATGTTTTCTTCAACCGGTTCAGCTCCCCCCAGGCTACCCCCCATGCTGCCTGCTCCCCGATGCTGCAGTGCCCCACTGACCTCTCCAACCATCTTGCTTCTGCTCCCCCTCCTGCTGCCCTCCCTTTGCCCCCATCTCAGTCATCAAATCCCGACGATCACCCGTTTTCCATCACTGCGGATCAAGTGAGCAGGGAGTTGAGACGGCTCCACCCCAGGAAGGCAGCTGGCCCAGACCGAGTGAGTCCACGGCTCCTTAAGGCCTGTGCTGCAGAACTGGGAGAACCCCTACAGCAGGTTTATAACCTGAGCCTGCAGCTGGGGGGGGGGTCCCATCAGTGTGGAAAACATCATGTATTGTTCCTGTGCCCAAGAAGAGTCGCCCCAGTGAGCTGAACGACTACAGGCCGGTCGCCCTTACATCTCATGTCATGAAGACGCTGGAGCGGCTGGTCTTGCAACGCCTGCGACCCCAGGTGCAGGGGGATGAGGACCCTCTCCAGTTCGCCTATCAACCAAAAGTAGGAGTTGAGGACGGCGTCCTGTATCTTCTACATCAAGCCCTCTCCTACCTGGACACCGGGGGGTGTGCTGTGAGAATGCTCTTTTTTGACTTCTCCAGTGCTTTTAATACAATCCAGCCCCTCCTTCTCCAGCAGAAGCTCCTCTCCTTTGGTATGAACTTCCAACTGGTGTCATGGATAACGGACTATCTGACCAACAGGCCACAATTTGTCAGAATGGGGAGTTGGAGTTCCTCCATGCTGACTGGCAGCATGGGGCTCCACAGGGCACAGTGCTATCGCCTCTCCTCTTTACCCTCTACACCACTGACTTCCACTACAACTCTGATGCATGCCACATGCAAAAGTTCTCAGATGACACAGCAATTGTGGCATGTATCAAGGAGGGTGAGGAGGGGGAGTACAGACAGCTGGTGGAGGACTTTGTGCATTGGAGCCAACGAAACTGCCTCCACCTGAAACACCACCAAGACATAGGAGATGGTGCTGGACTTCCGACGAACACCTGCTGCGGTTTAGCCCATCCTCATTGGTGGAGCAGAGGTGGAGGTAGTGGATAGCTACAAATACCTTGGAGTCCTCCTGGACAAGAAGCTGAACTGGTCGGCAAATATGGACTCCATATATAGGAAGGGGCAGAGCAGGTTGTACTTTGTAAAAAGACTCGCCTCTTTTAATGTCTGCTCAGATCTCCTTCTGATGTTTTATCAGTCTATTGTTTTAAGTGCCCTGTCCTATGCGGTGGTGTGTTGGGGGGGGTGAACAAAAAGGACACAAAAAAACTGAATCGTCTGATCAGGAGGGCAGGCTGTGTGGTGGGGCGGAGCCTGGAGACAGTGGAGGTGGTGGCAGAGCGGAGGATGCTGTCCAAACTGGACAGCATCATGAAGAACACTGGTCATCCCCTACATGGACTCTTCAGTGACCAGAGGAGCGCATTCAGCGACCGCCTTCGATCTCTGCCATGCTCCACAGAAAGACTCAGGAAGTCCTTTGCACCGAGTGCAATTAGACTGTTCAATGCCGCTGGGAGGGGAGGGGGCATGAGGAGGAGTCACTAAATGGGCAACTACTTTTTACCACTTTTATGCTTTTACTTATTTTTATTTTGTTTTTATTGCTCTTATATTTTATTCTTTTTATTCTGTTTTTAGTGAGTGTGATTTTTTAGGATTTTATGACTATCTATTACTCAACTACTTTTAAATTTCTATTGAATGTTTGTGTATTTGAGTAGCAATGGATGGAAATGCAAGTTCCCTCGGGATTAATAAAGTACTCTATCTATCTGTCTATCTATCTATCTGTCTATCTATCTATCTATCTATCTATCTGTCTGTCTGTCTGTCTGTCTGTCTGTCTGTCTGTCTGTCTGCCTGCCTGCCTGCCTGCCTGCCTGCCTGCCTGCCTGCCTGCCTGCCTGCCTGCCTGCCTGTCTGTCTATCTATCTATCTATCTATCTATCTATCTATCTATCTATCTATCTATCTATCTATCTATCTATCTATCTATCTATCTATCTATCTTTGCAGCCATTCTAGTTTTAACATCCGCCAAACAGTATTTGCTTAATGTGTCCAGCTCACATCAGAAACACTGGGGTGCTTTTTCAATTGCTGGCCCCAAGTTTATTTCATTTTATTTTTTTATGCTGGAAACAAGTTATGGCATAATATTCCTGCAAAACTAGGCATGACATCAGACCCAATCAGTCAGTCAACCAAAAACGTACCTTTTTAGAAGGGCTTTTAATATTCAGTAATTGGTGCTATCTTATTTTGATGTTCTCATTCTATTAAATTAATATCTGTCATTCATGTGTTTCATTGCTTTTTGTAATTTTATGCTGTTTTTTTCAAATGTTTAATCTTAATCTGCTCAACTTTTTTTTTTATTGTAAAGCACTTTGGTACCCTGATGGTGTTGTAAAGTCCCATAGAAATAAGGTTTCATTCATTCATTAATGTGTTCATAATGTATAAAACGTGCAGTGACCTTTGGATAAATCTGGTAGTATTTACAAAAGTTTTTTTTTTTTTCAGTTACGTTAAAATCATGACAAGTTTATGAAAAAAACAGCTTTAAAGTCCCACTCCGATCATGTTTTAATCTATAATAAAGTTGTTCCCAGTGGACTTATAATTATGAATATGCTGTTTTGAGCCAAAATTAAAAAAAAAAAAACTGTGTCGTTTTCTAGGACATGGTTTCTTTGCAGAGTGACAGTTTACCTCTGAGTTGTGCACAACTCCTGCCAGTAACCATCTGCTGATTTCCCATCACCTTTTTTTGTTTTTACATGCTCTCCCACATGCTTACAACCTCAACCCAACATCACTAGTGCATCCAGCCGTGCAGTTATGATCCAGATTCCAGCTCAGACAAGCAAAACAAAGAAGTACATGGATCTATCTAGTTGTCTACAAGTAGATGCATCAGAATGGAGCGGATTAAAGCACTGCTACAAGCTCTGTTCAACAGCATTTTTGTCTGCTCCTGAATCACAGGGATCTGAATAAAGAAATATTCTTAATTTGCCACCAAAACACATTTTTAAAGGAGAGGGTCTGTAAATATTTTTAGATAAATACAGAATCCCTATTCATTCATTCAATGATAAGACAGCTGCATGTATTTTCTGTGGTTAAGCCAGTGAAAGAGCCCGTCTCACACCGGAAAAGTCCGCTGCTTTGATTCGGCCGCTCATCATTGGACCTCTGCGTGTGACGTCACACAAGGCTAAGCGAACGTGCCCTCCACGCAGCTCAAACTCACTCAAGTCTCTCCTCTTTCGGATGCTTTCGGGCTGCGTCGTCGATTTTCTCGCCAGAACTTTTATTTTTGCCCTCAGTTCGGAGAGAACCGAAGCGATCTCCGTCTGGTCGAACTTTCTCCGATTCCGAACCGAGAAAATGACGTATTTTAACAAGGGGCCAGCTTACGGTCTGTCTGCTGAAGTGAAAAGCAAAGTAAGTGATACTTTATGTCTGTTAAATGTGGTCTCCAGAGGAATCAACTTCTTCTCCGAGGAACTTAAAAAAGTAAAAAACGTAAAATTGTCATTTCTTCAAAGCACAAACAAAGGCGCTCATTCCACGAACTCAGTTGCGTTTGTGCCGCGAATTCTGCCAAAAGTTTCCGAAGTTTCCCGAAGTTCTCCTCCTGGTTTACTATTTAACTCTCAGCAACCGAAGGAGCAAAAAAATGTTGGCTCTTGCTGTGCTCGGGCTTAGATTTCTTTAGCAGGACCAGGAGGAGGGTCAGTCAAACTCTTCCCACCCGTGAAAAGGAGTCAAGCCTCTGCCGTTTGTCCTGATGGAATCTGAGCCGGGCGGACGGTTCCGTTTGGAGGAGCTAGGCCTCTCGGGGCTGCGAGTTCGGGTCTTCTCTTGCTGGTTCCCCTCACTCACTCTGTTCTGTTAAAAAAAAAAAACGGCTGCATCTGTGTAACCGGACACCGCAGGACAGAGGAGAGGAAGAGGTGAAGGTGTTTCAGACGGGCGCGTGGAAATGTCTGAGCTATGACATCACTCCGACCCGAGTCAGCTTCTGCTTCCCATCAGGATCCGGCCTTCCAGGCGCGTGCTCATCATCACACTGCTAGCTTATTCACAGCTGCTCAGGCCTGACGGAGAAAGTTCTGCACGAGCTCATCCTGCAACCACTTCACAATGGCTGCTTCACTTTTAGTTTATTATTAAATGTTATTCAAATCTGCAGTTTATTGAGAAAAATATAGATTTGAATTGGCCTTACATCACATATTCCCATATAGCGTTTTTTTTGTGTCCCACTTTTTAAAAACATGTCTGAACTATAATGAGGACATATGCAGAAATCATTTGCATTAGTGTTGCAGTGATTGGTTTTTATCAGGTCAAAAGGAGGAATGCAAATATCATTCCACCTTTAATAAAACTTGCGTAACATAAAGCAGAGTGGAACAAAAAAAATAAACTGAGAGGAAACAAACGTAAAACTTCTTTCTCCACCCCTGTCTTTTGTTCTGACCCCATTGTTTGAACAGTGTTTACATACTATGATGCATCAATGATGCTACTGTGTGTCCACACATTTTTTAGACATTACAGGAAATCATTGGAACTCCTAAAAATAATTGACCGTCCGAATGTCTCTGACGGTCATTTGGCCAGATTCTTTAGTTATGTTGGCAAAATCTATTATTAGCTGTTTTTATAATAAGAGTTTTAAAAAGGTAAACTGGAATTAGTTTTATTTTAAAATAACCTTTTCTGCTGTAGATTCATTCTGGATGTTTCTTTTCCAAAAATAATCTTATTTGGCCTGTAGACTCATTTAATATCAATTCCTGATCACCCTAATAGAAAAGTTAATGACGACATACAGTAGAGTTGTATACATTCCAGTGCTTGTGTTTATTAAAAAATCAAAGAAATCGACCACAAGAACCACAAGTAATAGATTTGTTGGATTTAAAGATCCACTCTGATGGTTTTGATTTGTACATTTTCTTGCGGCCTTTTTTCTGATGATGGAAGACATGGAAGATGAAGCTCAATATTGCATTTCTGAGGATTTCTTTATTTAACTCCTGAAGCGGGTGCAGACAAAAACATGCCATTTGAAAAAGAAGCTGTCATAGTAATGTAGAAGAAAAACGCTGGGTGTGCCACAAATCCCCTGCTGTGCTCCACCTGACCTGTTCGCGATCAGTAGAAAATGAAGAATATGTGCTGTAGGTGGTTGCAATAACAAGAAGAGATGCAGAGATGTTAGTTTTCTTTTCTTTTTTACCAAAAGCTTTGCAGTGTGAGGGGGTGTAAACAGATAGCTGTCAGCAATTGGGGGGGGGGGGGGGGGGGGGGGGGGGGGGGGCAAAAGTTTCAACTCAGAGGTGAATTTCGAATGAACTCCTGCCGCTCTGCAGAAACGATGTCCTTGAAAATGGCGCCGGTTTTTTATTTTTGGCTAAAAACGGCACAATCATAATTAAAAGACCACTGGGAATGCTTTGAAAATAGATCAAAGGATGATCAGAGTGGGACTTTAGGAGCTTTTTGGCCCGGAACTTGCCGACACAAACAGAAAAGTTGATATTTTTTTCTTCAATGTCTCAAACCTGCACATCTGTCTGCCCTGCTGCTGTCAGCTCAGTCACATTCATAAGAATTCCTGGCTGTAGACCATTGCACATAGTAATTCAAAGGTGTGGACATCATACTGGGGCAAACAGTACACACCTTTGTCTACGGCTGTAGTTTGAAGGAAGGATATGCAGCAAACTTTAGCTTATATACGACCTTTTTGTCTTAGTTGTTCTGGAAATAGTTACTTTTTCATGTATTTAGGTGGTTTCCGTAGTTTGACCCCTTCTGGTTGGGTGTAAAGTGAGTGCTAATTAAAAGTGCACACAGGGATGAAAAAAAATCTATCCTGGTGGGTGTTGGTATAGACGGAACTAAGACGCTTCACTTTTCCATCCTTACTAGTGACTGATCTATTCAAGGATTGCATTATCCTAAACAACCAAAAAAACTGGTGTGAGAGGGGGAAAAAAACTGCTAATCTATTCTCCAGAAGGGACTATTAAATGGATTTCCTTCAGCTGCCTCGTCCACTAAACCAACCACAAGTAACTCAGTCTGTTTGTCCTATCTTATCTTACATATACAGATCTGTCTCCAACGCGTCCTGTTTTGGCCTTTCTGTCTAACCTGTCCTGTTGTTGTAGCGGTCTGTGCTGTTGCAGTCAGACACACACCTGATAGTAGAAGCACAAGCTGCTTGACCTCAGTAGAGCGGTTACATTCTTAACTGGATGAATAGTTTAGTGTTCATTCTAAGCGTTTGCATCTTTGTGTGAAGCTTCTGGAACGGGGTCAGCAACTTTACCACTCCAAGAGCCATTTGGATTAGTTTCCCCCAGAAATGAAAACACGAGGAGCCACAACACCCTTTGGAAAACCCGGTGTTTCCAGTGAATGGCATCATTTCACTTGTTTTTAAAGTTCCTGAGGAGATGTTTATTTTTTTGGATCAGATGAGAACAATTTCCCAAGAGGCCACAAAACTAGCAAATATGTTGTAATTAACTAGCAGTTAATCCGCTTCTCCAATAGATTTTCAACAAACACCAGGATGTTTTTAGGCAAAAGCTGCGTGTTTATCCTGGAATGTCTTGCCACATTTGAGACTTTGTTGTTTGCTAATTCCTCATTACATATAAATCATACGGTAAAGTTGTTGAACGCAAGCAAATCTGTCCAGGTGCCATTAAACGTACTGTTTTCTTCAGGAACTTTCATTTTCTCAAAATTCTCCATCGTTGTCCTACCGGGGTCGGAACATTGTTGGGATCGCAAGACGGCGGGAGTCGTTCGTTTTAAAAAAATCATTTTTATGAACCTTTCCTGTTTACTGCTTGCCGACAGTATTCGTCAGCACAGGGGAGCCGCTCCCGGGACGAGCAGCTCGCCTGGTTCTGACCCGCTCCTGGTTCAGACCTGCGGCACAAAAATACAACAGCTGGTCGACAAACGACCCCGAGAGGTTCTGCATAATGAGGCTTTTATTCTCTTCTCATTCAACCTCATTCCGCATGTACTGTCTTTTTACAAGAACTTTACATCCTATAACTGACTGGTCCGTGTTCACACGCCCCCTCTGCGCGTTCATGCTACTCTCCTCCTCTTCCTGCCCACCCGCACATCCCGGCGGTGTTAAAAGCCTCCACGACAATCTCAGAACATAATAGTTACTTTACAAAAACGCAGAGAGGCGCAGCACAGGAATGAAGAGCCGCAGGTTGCAGACTCCTGGTCTAGAATCTGTAGCTGTTTAGACCAGCCACTGTTTGGATAATCTATCACAATAGAACTTTACCTTCTTCAAGAAATGACCTCTACATCCTAAAGGAGAAACAATAACAAATCCGGAATAAAACAAATTCTTAGGTCTTGTGTTTTGTAATCATTTCATTCTGTGTAAATCTTGATAAAATGAGGTCTTCTTAGTGGTGTAGTGATAGACATCTTATTTTTAAAATCTCACTCCAATCAGCTTTTGATCTATTTTAAAAGTGTTTCCAGTGATCTTTTAATCATGATGTAGCTGTTTAGTCCAAAAAAATTCCAGGACAGTTTCTGCAGAGCACCAGTAAGCATTAAAAATGATTCTTTGATTATCAGTTGCTGAGAACATGGAGCAGGAAGCGTATTTTCTGTCAGAAATGAGCTCTTTTTCAAACCCCTGACCCAGGGGCCACCTCTACCCTTCACTGAATCTTTTGAAGAAGTTTATATGAACAGTAAAATAGTTTTTCCTGTTTGGTAATGAGAAATATTTGCAGAGGAAGTGTTCTGTTGAAGAACAGGATCTGCTGCATTGACTAGAGATGCACTAAGCAGGAAGTAACATAGAAAAAACAAGTTAAGAAAAAAACTGCAGTTTTAAGGAGAAAATGGTGTTTTTGTTGTTTTTAACTTGTTCTTGTAGCATTTTTCTCATGATGGAGGACAAATATAAAGCCATGTATGAAGAATATTTCTTTATTGTTGTTGTGAATCAGGAGCAGACAAAAAAATGCCTTAAAAAAAGTTTGTAGTTGTTACGGACAAACTCCAATCGGTGGGCCACAAGCTCTCAGCTCTGCTCCATTCTGATGCATCCACTTGTAGACAAATGGATCCATCTTTGTTTTCCTCGTCTTGGATGGAATCTTGTTCAGAACTGTATGGCTGAATAGCTCAGATATTGCTGCATTTTTTTTTTTGCACCACTAAAGTTGGATACGGGTTGTGAGAGGCTATTGGAAGAGTGTGTTAACAAAAAGATGATGGGAAATAAGTGCAGGCTTACTTCCTGCCAACTGTCCCGCCCACAACTCAGAGGTGAATTTCTAATGAACTCCTGCTGCGCTGCAGAATATATGCACTTGGAAACAACACAGGTTTTTGGATTTTGGCTGCATAATCATAATTTAAAAAAACCCACAAGGAACAATTTGAAAATGGATCAGAAGATGATCTGAGTGGAACGCTGAAGAGGAAAAAGGGGAAAGTGAAACTAAGAAATTGAGAGATGTGATACCAGGTCAGAACATCAAATATAGAATTTTCAAAAATAGTTATGTGAAGGATTGAATATATTCTTATCTCCTGCCTGTTGATGGCGCTGTAAGATGAAAGGCGTGTTTGTGTCAGGAAGCATGAATCTGTGTGATGCCATTGCTGAGCTCCAATAAAGAGGCCTAACATTAGATCATCACTTATGCTTCATCGCCCATCAGAACAGACGGGTGTTTGTGTGAAGTACCACAGTGCTTATGGTACTTTACCAGTCTGATGGTCTGGGACGGCCAAGAATTACATCTAGACCACGATACAAAGTATCTGCTGCGACTGAGGGGTCTGTGTGCAGCACTGATCTTCACTGTGATTCCCCATAGAGCTGTATTCACAAGACAGACCCATTTGACCTTTGAGACGCAACAGTTATGAATAAATGAAGCTCTGTATATAACACTGTTGTTCTTACTGCCAACAACACTTTTTGAAACTGAAGTGGCAGCCCTTTTTCCTTTACTTGCTTGTTGCTTGTTTGTTTGTTTATCTGTTGTTGGTTATCTAGTTTAGTTCTTTCTGTAATCAAAATCAGTCTAATGTTGGGTTATTGCTTTTTTTTGTCCCACACTAAACACTTCAGATTCGGACAGGGTTCCAGCACATACCTTTTCCAAACCAAACATGACCAGGCTTTATCTGCAGTGAACTCTACTCTGTACTCAATCGATTACCCCAACTACCCCTTTAGACCATTTTTGGGTAAGAAACGCTCTTTTTAGTCAAGATAAGGGAAGAAATGACTGTCTGGTTTTACCTTGATTCATTTATTTTATTTTATTTTATTTTTTTATCGTGAGCAACATTTCAGTTTCCCTGAAAAGTTAGTTGGTTAACTGTCCTTTGCTTTAGTCAGAGTAGTTCACTCTTCTTTGTGTCAATTTCATTATTCTTGCAGTTTCTTGTTTTTTTTTCCCCACAGAAGTAACTTTTATCTATCTTTTATATCTAGTGTTTTTAGAAAAATGCATTGCAACTTTTATTATCATTAAAGTTTTTAAGTTTTAACAGCTGTATGAATAAACACTGAAGACTTACCCCTAGTGTCTTCAATTTAGTTATTTTTGCTGTTTTGCTTTTCGTGATCTCTAAAGTAGTCTGCCACTATCTTAACTAATACACCAGTAGTCATAGTGGTTAGTTACCGGTAATCCTAAATACTACATCTGCTACATCTACTGCTGGTTTCAGAGAAAAGCGTTTCTTTTAAAAAGCAGCTAAAAACATTGGAACTTCAATTAAAATTAAAATTAAAATAGCTTGTTCGTAATTCTGTTTTGAAAACTCTGTTTTATTCTGTGTTTTATTTTGAAGCACTTTGTGATTTTTATCTTAAAAGGTTGTATTTAAATAAAGTTTATTTTTGTAAAAAAAATAGTTTAAATAATTGCTTCTGAATCTAAAGCTTAGTGTCCCTGCAAAAAACTAAATTAATACCATTTAAAACACAGGCTAAGGATTCAAAATGTATTTATTTGGAATTTTATTAAATATACTTTTTTAGGATTTCTATTGGAAACTCATTTGCTCCAAGTAAAAAAAATACAACTGAACAAAAAGTCAAATTTTCATCAATAGAAAAAATTAATTCTTACATGAAAAAAACAAAACAATTATTGCTGTTTTTCAAATTAAACATTCACAAGAGAATAGAATAAAATTTCATAGATGTATTAATCTTGGTAAATCAATTTATTTCAGTAAACCCAGTCTAAAAGTTATTTTTGCTTGTAAGTTTCTTATTTGCAGAGTAAAAATAAAAATCTCGTTGGTTCTATTTTTCCTCCACTGTTCTTTTTCATTCACCACTCTTTTCCCTGTTTATAAGTGAACTTCACCAGCCGTTAATTTGGCTCTGGCGTTATTCCAGCCCAAAACAATCCCGCTTTGTTCACACAAAGTTGGAAAGTTTGTTTACTGTGGAGTAAACTCCAGCCGTCATTGAAAGGAAGGTAGGCTGCCCCTGGACCAATCATCATCTAATGCTATAAAACTTTATTAGGAAAACAAGGAAACAGTAAATAGCTTCTATTTGTAAAACATCACATGAAATGCTTTACAAGCTAAGTCACAATAGGAAAATGTCAAAGAAAATGGAATTTTTAAACTCAGGTAAGGATTGTTGTTGTTGGTTTTTTTATTAATCTTCAGTTTAGTTTGACCTAATGCCATGAAACCTCTGTAGGTCAACAGGTCAGTGACTTACTGAGGTGTTTGACCTCCAATTGGTCTATAGATTCAAGAACTGAAGTTCTAAAAATGACAGCCAGGCATCGAACACTAGTTTAGTAGAATAGTGCTGTGTTGTGTTGTTGGAGTAGTGAACCGTATTTGGTCAGGATGTTCCACAGAAGCCGTGTGGAGATCTTAATCTCACATGATTCACCGCAGAACCTGCTGGAATGCAAAATGGAATACGGATGAGCTTCTGGATCTGGAGCAGTTATCTTTCTGCTTGGAAACATGAGTTCCCAGACTTCTTAAAACACTGGTCACTAACCAGTTCTATGCTGATGCGACACAAGTAATGTCCATCGAGTGGTATGTGAAATCCATCAAGAAACTGGTCTTTCCCTAAAAAGCAGAATATTGGACAGCAGCACTGATTGTTTCTTTACCAAGTTTGTTGAAGGTCAACTATAGCTGGGCCTCTTGTTCAGGCCTAATATTCTGCCAGTAGCAGCATGTCTGCACTGGACATTCCAAACCAGGCCAAACAAAAGACTGTAGCACAGTGTGTCCCAGCGTTTCTGTGGACCTCCACATCACTTTTCTCCCAGCCTCTGGGCCCGCTGCAGTCAAAACGGCAGGGGTTCTGTGATTTAGGAGAGATGTCAGAAAACGTAAAGGCTCAGAACCTGAGTTTGATGCTGGCGTTTTCTAGACGGGAGCTTCTCTATGAAGCAGATGGACCCACGGTGAACTGACATCCAAGTGGAGCTAAAGGGTGGCCTACAGTCTACTGAAAAAAATAAAACGTACTCCAAAATATTTTCACAATTATTAGGGTATTTTTGTTTAATCTTGATTAAAAAACGGTGATATCAGAAAACTTTCCCTTTCCTTTGACATCACTGCAGAATGTTAGAAGAAGGAGGCATCTGACCCTGTATTCCTAAATCTAAGCCTAAAGTTAATCCAAATTTCACTGAAAATCACCCTTTGATTCGTTTGATTATTACTCATATATCTGATAAATTACAGAGCAAAGCTTGATTGTGAAAAGGTTAACCTGACGAGATTTTTTTTTTAGTTTGAACTCAGAAATGTCGTAGCAAAAATAAGTGTGTGTTAATATGGACTTTTTATTATATTTTATTATATTTCAAACATATTTCGTTGAAGGTATTACATTCGTCATGAACTTCAGGAAATATATATATTTTTAAAAACGGGTATCTATAAAAATCAACCTGTGGTTAGCTGTTTTAATGAATGTTTTCTGCTTATCTCCCAAATCTCTCATTCATCCCCAGAAGGTCCACAGTAATGAGAAATCCACCTGCAAACATTTACTAGCAGCTTTAGTCAGTAAAATCAAGAAAGCGATAACATCTGCTGAGAGAAAAACAAATGCATTAACTAGATCTCTGCACAGGTTTGTGTGTCTGTGGGTGGGTGGCCACTGTTCTTGCCACACTTTAGGGAAGCACTTTCGTCTGGAATTCCAGAAACAAGGTCGACATTGTTGCCATATAAGGAGAGACAGACATTTTTTGTTATTCTTCTCTTTCTGGTATAATAAATTACTGACATATATATCAGGGTTTCGTTATCTAACGTCCTTAGCGACAGCTTTGACATCAAAGGGGGAAAGGCGTCCCATCTTTAGCTTCAGGAAGTGAGTCTGTCAGTGCTGGAAGACGACAGCAGCGCAGTTTCAGGCATAGATGCTGTGAAAGACCCACTCTGAAATTGTTGTTTTGGGGGTTTTAATATGTTATTGTTGCATTTTTCTAGATAGAAAGATAACATGTATAAACTAAAAATAAACTAACTAAAAATTTCTGAGTAATTCTATATTCAAATCGGATCGAATCAGGAGCTGATGAAAAAAAGCAGTTTAAAAAGGATCATATTTGTGTCGTAGAAATGGAGCAACCCCATCCCCTCTTCCCCTCCCCATTTCTGAGACCTTGGAGCAGGAAGTTTGTGGCCCAACCAGCAGATTTTCTGTCAGAAATGCACTCTTTTTCAGACGTCTTTTTTTTTTTTTGGCTGCTCCTGATGCACAAAAACTTGGATAAAGAAATACTCAGAAATCCTGATTTTTCTTTTTAAATTTCATCCACCAGAAAAAAAAACAATTTTCATCGGATTGGGTTCTTTAAAGTGTGGGTGACATGGCCTATTTTAATAAGCCAAAATATAGTAAATAGTCTCTATTTCATGTTGCGATTGTTTTTAATATTTTTCGAAAAAGAATAAATAGCGAAAAACGCGATATAAACAACGAGGACGGCCGCCGGCTTCACGCATTCCGCCGAATTCGCGCCGCCCTGTTTGTGACGTAACGAAAGGCAGACAACATGGCTAGCTGAACAGAAAGATGAAGAGGAAAGTTGCGGAGATTATCATGATGATGAGTCACTTTTGCAACCGTATCGATTCGAACCCTTTTGCGAAAGTGAGGAGGATATAGCAGAAAGTAGTAGGTCTAGCGATCTCTTGAAAATGGTGAGGATTGCGTTTGGTTTCAATCTTTTTTATATCTGACATGCATTCCCATATCTTTCATGAGCTGTGGTGTTTCTTCAAAACAGTCTGCCTCAAAATGTTCGCTGCATAAAGTTGACGAAGCAGTTGGCACTAGAGGTAAGATCGGGCCTAAAAAATCCAGCCCGACCCGACACAGGCCCGCGGGCATTAAAGCCGAACTCGGACCGAACCCGACCAATTAACTTGATTTGCAGGACCGAGCCCGAAGCAAACCCGAAATTTCAATTTAACCCATAGGATTTTTGACAGAAAAAAACCCGCCAGATTTCTTAAAGGTAAAATAATCTACATATTTTTATGATGATGAAAGTTATTTTCCTTCGAACAGACAGTGGTCGCTGCAGCCGCGCGCGTATAAGCTGCTGTTGTGGCATAGAGTTCAGCTGGAAGCACTGCGCATAGGTTCCTCCCTCCATGACAAATGCATTTGATCAATGAAATAACGCTGGAACACAGAATAAGAGGCCAGACAGAGAGAGTGACAGAGAGATCTTGATGCGCACTCGCTTCATTACGCGGAGAAATACTGCAGCCGCGGCGCTGCGCGTTTGCCTTTTCAGTTTCGTGTGTGTGTGGGTGTGTGCGCTAAGGGAACGTTCTCCCTCTGAGTTAGAAGAAGCTGGCTGTGCCTTTCGGTTCGTGCGGTAACCGTTCTGACATCCAGGATTAATAAAGAGCTGTTTGACAACCGCCGCCTAAGGAGCTTCTTTGCAGACATTACAATATATTTATTAAAAAAGTCAGCGAGAGAGAAGCCCGGCCCGAACCGACCCGAACGTAATGACTGTCATTTAGAGCCCGACCGGACCCGAAATTCGGGTCCGGTCGGACTCGGGCTCGGGCTTAAGATCTTACCTCTAGTTGGCACCCAATTTGCCCTCGTTCGCTGAACTTGTTTTGTCCATTGTTTCAGCAGCGTTTCTTGTTTTGGGAATTTATACACAGATACACTTTCACTAGATGTATTGCTACATCCAGCTGCCACACAACGACTTGGCATGTTGATGATTAACAGATTTAAACACGAGAGAAACGAAGACTACCTGTTTTGTTTACATGCTGTCCGAAGCGGAACTACGAAAGTCAATGCCTTTCGTGACGTCACAGGTCATATCGAGTTCACTTCCAGCCTGCGCTCTTAGCGGCAAATTCAAATCTCTGATTCCTTCGAACGATGTCTATTATTCATATGCTTCGGATTTTTTTCGACGCTAACTATTGGTATCAATAGAATCAGCGTTTAAAGGGCTTTTTTATTTGACAAAGTTGTTCAAAGCATGGCATCCACACTTTAAAGTGTCACAAAGATTTTGCTCATCTGTTTTCAAACCTGACCCAGGGGCCACCTCTACCCTTCACTGAATCTTTTGAAGAAGTTTATATGAACAGTAAAATAGTTTTTCCTGTTTGGTAATGAGAAATATTTGCAGAGGAAGTATTCTGTTGAAGAACAGGATCTGCTGCATTGACTAGAGATGCACTAAGCAGGAAGTAACATAGAAAAAAAGTTAAGAAAAAAACTGCAGTTTTAAGGAGAAAATGGTGTTTTTGTTGTTTTTAACTTGTTCTTGTAGCATTTTTCTCATGATGGAGGACAAATATAAAGCCACGTATGAAGAATATTTCTTTATTGTTGTTGTGAATCAGAAATGATTCATAAATGTGAATGAATGTGAAAATGTAAACTTGTTTACATTTTCTCTTACCAATGAAATCCTCATTCCCAAATGAAAAATTGTTTCGCCTTCTAAAAATAAATATGGTTCAGCTTGAATTGTCTCTCCAAAATTGAGCATACTTGTATTAACTTAATATTTTACGTTTCAGATTGCTCAAAAGTATGATCTTCAAAAAGAGGAGGAGCTTCGCTTCTGGATCGAAGAGGTGACTGGAATGTCAATTGGAGAGAACTTCCAGAAAGGTCTGAAGGATGGCGTCATCCTCTGCGAGTAAGTTATTATGATTAGGATTGGGCATCCAGTCAGACACTCTACAGGCACCAACTCCATTTCTTTGAGACTATTGATGCTTAGAAGAATAATTTTAATTCATTTCCAAATTTCAAGATAGCCATTCAAAACCTTTTCTACACCATGGACCATATCTTTTAAGTTGCGCTGAATAGATATAACAAAATAGTTATTTAAAAAAAGCAATCCTGCTATATACAGCCCAGTGTAGTACACAACTTACAAAATGAAAAAAATCAAAAAATAAGGCCAGCATAAAATGTGTGTCTTCTAAGTGTAATGGTCCTATGCTATAACACAGTTCACCTTCTGAAGTCTCACAGTTTTGTGGATTTTTTTAAGTTCAGTTTACTGTAGTTGGGTTGGCTGTAGACTTTTGTCAATCAATCGTCATGCCATGTCTCTCCTGTACAGAATGTGTTCAGCTTCCAAAGATGATCTTTGTTAGGAGAGTTAGGATAAGAGTTTAAAAAAGAGAGAAAAGTGTGAAAATGGTCATGTCTGTCTGAGAAAAGTCTGTTGTGTAGTGAGGAGTTTTAAAACTTCTATAATTATTGTAAAAAAAAAAAAAAAAAAAAAAAGCTGACTTCTTTGCAGATTTGACCTATTGTGGGTTACTTTTAAATTGAAACTTTCACAACCAAAGAGGGACCACTATCTAACGATTAGTATGAATCCACTGTTTATATAACTTTATTGGCAGCATTCCTGTGAATATTAGAAAGCTGAGATAGTTGTGTCGCAATAATCCATACTTCAATTAGGACTCCTGCTAATGTCTTCTAAACGCAAGACACATTTACCGCGGACCGGGGGGGTATTTCTCTTTAGTAATAATAATAATAGCAATAATAATAATAATTTTCCCCTTGTCAAAGCAACTTTCTAAAGAAGTTTGTTTTTTGCTCATTTTGGTTGTTTGGGTTTAATTTTAGCGGGGTGTATCACGTGATGTTTGGTGTCGCGACTTTGACGTGTGTTAAGTGTGACAGATGTAACAGAGAGAATCCGGTCACTTTTCAAAATAAAACGTTTTTGTCGAAAAAAAAAAAAAAAAAAAAAAAAAGGAAATTATTTTTTCTTTCTGTGCGTCCCGGAGCCAAAACTTCCCGCGGCCCGGTACCGGTCCGCGGCCCGGTGGTTGGGGACCACTGCCTTACGATACCATTTGCAATACATTGCTCACGATAATGATACTATCACGATATGGCGATAATGTGATAATCAATATATCTTGTCTCTAACAACTCACGATATATTAAACTTTAAGAAAGAAGAACTTGAAAAACTGTTTTTCGGAAAATATTTCCCCATTTATTTTTTTGTTTTTAAACACAATGATAATAAACAACTTGTGTCCTATTTGGTGTAATGAATAACAGACTTTTGTGTAACATTGCTGAAATCAGTAATACTCTGTCTTTGACAACAATGACAATCTTCAGTTGGAAATATCTGTAAAATTCGGTTTAAGCAATAGTGAACATGAACAGCAGGCATTATTTAGTACAAAATTGCTGTAAACAGGATAAAAAATGAATAAGTCAAGTAGCTGCCAGACACATTGGTATTAACTTTTGAAAAAAAAAAACCATAGCCATTACATTTTTTAAACAATAGCTGTGAATCAGATATTAATTCTGTGAACAAATTATAGTGTCTTTGTTAAAAATAAATGACACCATTTAGTGCAAATGTGGTGTAAACAAAAATAAAATTCTCCCAGAAAAGAAAAAAACAAGTAGATAGGAACTTTCCTTTAAGTTATTTAAGACATAAGGCCCGTACACACCGGGACGAATTTCGCGTGCGATATTCGCCGACGTTTAACGCCTCGTGACTAAACAAAGGGCACCAATGTGAGTGTGCACACCGACGTGAAAAAACGCCACGCGTCAAAGCATCACTTTTTAAAAAAACGCCTCGGATTTGTTTTTTTGGTTTGTCGCGTCGAAAACTATACAACCAATGAGAATGGCGCTTTTGCACACGTGTCTGGAGCTTCTGAAGTTGCAGTAAAACACAACTTGGGGGCGCTCAAACACAAAACTGCCTTTCTGAGCACACATACCAGCAAAGAAGATAGACGCCAAGTAGCGTCTACACTGCCGCAAAGAAATAATGATGGACATTCTAAAATATCCCCGAAAACGCTCATGATACATTTTCAGCTCTTGTACCAGTCGATAAAACTCACCATGTTCTTCTCTTCTCGTAACTATGGGATGTACCCAAAATCGGCGTCTTTTCCGGCGTCTTTCATCATTCAACAGAACAATAATTTCTTCATCATTGGAACTGTAGCTGGAGCTACTGGTGCTTGAAATATTCATGTTTTCTTTGTATGATTCTGACGAACGCGTAAATACTGGCTCTCTTCTTCTGAGTGAAAAGCGACCACCTTGTGTACAGGAGTATTTATGTTTTACATTAAGCGCCATCTAATGTCAGGGAATGAAATTGCATGTTGGCTCGGCTCATTGTCAGCGAAAATCGCCTGGGTGTGAACACAAAGACGTGGCGAAAAACGCTGGCGAATATTCGTCCCGGTGTGTACGGGCCTATAAACTGATTTCGAAATAAATTACCAGGGATAAAATACATGAAGAACTTAAAGTGCATCTAAAAGTAAACATCTTTGTGAACAACACGTTTGGAGAAAAGCTGCATGTGATGTATGTTTATATGTTCATGTTTTTCTGGAGAACCGCAGACTTTTTAGCGTCAAGACGCCGCTCGTCTACCGCTGCTTTGAGGAGAAGGGGGGTCTAAGGGCAGGGATGCCACTTTCTGCTGTTTCTATCTCAACCATAGCTCTGGTCTGGCCCTACAGTGCAGAAATAATTTTTTCAGTATTTCCAAGAGGGAATGTCAAAGCGTGGCTCTAATGCATTCAATAAAAACCCAAATCCCTCGTTCTCCACCTCGCTGCAGGGACGGAGCCCGTATCTGTTTGTTATTGCCTCTGCTCTCGCAGAAGACGGCGGTAGCTTCGCCTGGAAAAAGGTATCCATGTGTCGGCTTCAGGCCAGCAACAACCACGGCTTTCTCACACAACTCCGGGGGATGCAGCTTCAATGCTGCCGGCGCATCTTTTAACTCGCTGCTCTCGCTATCCTTGTTTTCCCCTCTGCCATCTTTGTTTGAGTGTGTGTTCTTCTTCGTCTGTTCGCAACAGCTAATCTCTCAACGAGCGCCCCCTATCGGCCCTCCGAAGAATTGCCTTACCAAAGGATGATTAATATAACGTTTTACAGGGTCTTAAACGTAAATAAAAGGTCGATACTTCATGAAGACGTCTCGAGAATCATTCGCGGGGCTAAATATTGCGATATATCGCCATATCGATATTTTGGCACACCCCTACTAACGTGCTGTCCCGTGTGTCTCCTACATGTGATCACAGACCGGTTAATAGTCAGACTATATTTTCACTGAGCAGACTTTAAGACGTGGCAGATAAATGCAACAAAATTAATTCATAGGGCATTTATAAAAAATGTACTTTAGAAATATAATAAGAGGCACTTTGTACGGAACTTTATTAGAAGTGTCTTTGCAACATTACAGACAACTTTGAGCTGAAAAAAAAAACCCACCCCACCCCCATCACAGCGCTGCACCTTTACGGTCAATGGTAAAAATCCAAAATGGTATCATGTTTTAGGCCGTTTTTGTTAGATTTCAGGTTAGAAAAAAAAAATCTTTTTAGCGTTCCAAAACCCACTTTAAGACTAGAGGAGACCTCATTGCTCCTCTTCTTTAGAACTCCCTCCCATTGTCGTTGCGTCAGATTGACTCTAGTTTTATTGTTATTATTGTATTTTATTACTTCTTGTTTTGATATGATTTTATGCTCCTTTTGTAAAGTGCTTTGTGATTCGTTCTGGGAAAAGTGCTCTTTAAAGATATTCTATTCTATTCTATTCTAAAAACAAATCAGCTGAAGGCAGAATTGGGTAAAAAGGCTTTTTTTTCTGTCAATCTGCTCCCCTTTAGTAAATCGGTGTTTGTTTTCTCATCAGGTTTTAGTTTGACTTTACAGTTGGTTCAGACAACAGGTGACTGACTTAAAACCTTTTTTTTCATGCAAGGGAATACAGAAAAAACTCACTTGTAATGGAAAATAAAGCATTTCATAGACGGTGTGAAAACACCAAAAGCAGAGAGCAAAGATTGATTAGACGTCAATACAGGAGTTTAGAAAATAAAGTTGTTTTTATCTGATGTTTTCATTATGTTCTGACTTCCTCTCTGTTTTTATTTAACACAACGTCATTTTTAAAACAACACCAGTTTTTCTTTGTAGAATAATAAAATAATTTTGTTGGTAAAATTTTTTTTATCTTTACCCAATCGACTTGGCTGGTGAGTCAACAAAGAGATTTCTGTTTCTTGGGTTTTGACTTCATACTTGAAGCATTTAACCAAACGCAGCAAAATCAGTTTCAAGACTCTTTCTGCAAAAACTGCTCTGCCGAGTGCCTTCTTTTTTTTTTCTCTTTATGACATGCTAAAGCTAGCGGTAGCTCACAAAACATCTGCTGGATTGTTCCTAAAACATTTTCACAGCTTGACCCTGTGGGGTCAAAATGATCACAGAAACGGTGAGCAAAAATCCCAAAACCACATGGGGGACCTCGTGAATGACTTGCAGAGAGCTTGGACCGAAGTAACAAAAGCTACCATCAATAACACACTACGCCAGCTCAAATCCTGCAGTGCCAGACATGTCCCCCAGCTAAAGGCAGTCCATGTGGCTTTAGCTGGAGAGCATTTGGATGATCCAGAAGAGGATTAAGAAAATGTCCGATGATGAGATGAAACCAAAATAGAACTTTTTTGGTAAAAGCTCTTTGTGTTTAGAGGAGAAAGAATCCTGAGTTACATACAAAGAGCACCATACCTACTGTAAAGCTTGGGGGTGGAAACATCATGCTTTGGGGCTGTTTTTCAGCAAAGGGACCCTGACGACTGATCCTTTTAAAGGAAAGAATGAATGGGGCCATGTATGGTCAGATTTTGAGGAAAAATCTCCTTCCATCAGTAAGGGCATTGAAGATGAAACATGGCTGGGTCTTTTAGCAGAACAACAATCCCAAACACACTGCCCGGGTAATGAAGGAGTGGCTTCGTGAGCAGCATTTAAAGGTCCTGGAGAGGCCTAGCCAGTCTCCAGATCTCAACCCCATAGAAAATCTTTGGAGGGAGTGGAAAGTCTGTGTTGCCCAGTGACAGCCACAAAACATCACTGCTCTAGAGGAGATCTGCATGGAGGAATGGGCCAAAATACCAGCAACAGTTTGTAAAAACCTTGTGAAGACTTACAGAAAATGTTATCTACCGTCCCATTCTTCAATGTGATGCACACCCCTGGGTTAGAGAGAGATGGGAGGAAGAGCTGGAGGAAGCAGAGATGAAAACGTTGGGGTTATCTTTGGGAGAGACCAGGATAGACAAGATTAGGAATAAATCCCTCAGACGATCAGATCATGGTAGATGTTTTGGAGATCAATGCAGCGAAGCAGATTGAGATGTTTTAGACACTCTTGAGAGGAGGAACAGTGATGATGTTGATGAAAGGATACTGACGAGGGAGCTACCTGGAAAGAGGAGGTCCATGGATGTGGTAAAGGAGGACATGAAGGTGGATGGTATGAAAGAGGAGTATGCAGAGAAGATTAAAGATTTGACAGAGGCAGATGGTTCGATGTGGCGACCCGTAAAGGAGCTGCTGAAAGTCAAAGGTTGATCTTGGCTAAAAAGGGACCACACCCCTCTGCTGGTCCATTCTTCTTCTTTTTTAAACCATAGCAAGGTTTCCTTGTCAGCAGCATGTTCCCTGTCCTGCACTCCAGAGCTTCACCTGAGGACCGAAGCCCCTATCTTTGTCACCTGATCTGAAGCCAACCAGGAAATATTAAATATTACAGCTGCTCTAAAGACCACTGAAGGATTCTCACTGTTTCACTTCAATCAATTCAGAATTTGCACCAAAAGTAAACACATTCATTGAGTTGGACTTGTATCACCAACTTTTATACGCCTAATACATTTCCGTTTTGTGGATGTTTGTTTTTGTTTTTGAGTCGTTTAAAGTTTGTGTGCTTTAAATAGTGTGTCCCCGACTTTATCTTGTTTCACTTAAGTTGTGGTATAATTACTTGTGGATAACCACCATTCTCCACGTGTCTGTCTCTCACCCAGCTCTTCTCAGAGCACTAAGCTGTGGAGGTTCTGGTTTTTCTGTTCCTCTACATGTTATCCTGAGTTCTTCCTTTGTAGATTCCTCCACACCGGCAGCTGTTGCTTTTTTACAATCTTTAAGTCTAAGAATAGTTAAAGGTTTATACTGACCTGGTGTTTCTGCATTAAAAGACAAGAATGTATGAAAAAATTTAGAACACTAACATCATAAAAAAAACAATCCTGCTATATTAAGCTCACTTAAAGAAACAGTGTAAACTTTCTCTCCTGCCATCTACACTGTTCCACGTATATGACCAAATATATCTTATCCTAAATAATTAGTCCTAAAAAGTGTCAAGGTAGTTATACGCAGATCCAGATAAAAACACATTTTCCAAAATACGTGGGACAGTTATTTTATGTAAAGATTGATTTGTTTTTGTTTTTTCTTTTAATTAAAAAAAAAAAAAAAATTTAATCACAAATATACCCCAGATGTCAAGAGAAGGAGGTACTACCGTCAGGTATCAGACCCCTCATAGACAAAGACCTTTAAACGTCTGTAGAAAGACAGCTACTCTTCCATCTGTGCATGTTTGACCTCTGGAATACTGAACAAACCACACAACCTCCATTCATCATCAGCCATGCAAAGAAGCATAGTTACTAATGGATCAAATAAGCAAAAATAAACCACAAAATTTGTTTCGATTCATAATATGTAGAGGAGCAAAGCTGGTAGAATCCTCACAAAGCTAATATATGAACTGAATACATTGACCCCCAACCCCCATATGCATACCTTGTTTTGTTCACTCATAGGAAAAATGAGCTGCATCTTTATTCTAAGAACCGCAAAAAGCCACACTGTTCTTGTTTTGTCTTTCACTCCAGAAATGTTATTGGCGACACCTAAATAGCACATTCCTCCACCACAGAATCCGTTGATTTACGTTGATTGATTTACGTTGATAAGGAACTTCTATATTGTAAAGTGTTACATATTAGCACAAGGCGGCTTCTCTCGGCTTTAGAATCCCCTGGAGTTGTCTTAATTGCCTAAACGGTTGAAGAGTAACGGTAGGCAAAGAAATCGAAACACTGGAGCTACAGCTCCGGCAAATAAAGGGTTAGCTGTTAAATGATATTCCATCTTGATTTTCTACATAATTCTTAAAAATAACTTTATTGAATAAGGTTCTTTGTTGGTTTGTGTGAGGGAGAAATTCAGCAAATGTGTAAAAACCAACAGAGACAACAAAAAAACAAAAGATATTAGCAAGAAAAAGTAAAAATTCTATTTTCTGCAAATAGATGTGGATCATCATTGCTTTTTAAAGACAGAGAAGTCTTGTAGATTTTTTCCCCTCCAAGATAAAGGTTTTTTTTAAAGTGTGTGTAAAGTGTGATTGATGGATGGATTTTATTTTATGACCATCAAATGTTAGGTTGATGTGTTGTGCTCTTAGGGGATAAGATCTCACTAGTTAAGGTAGGTGTTGTACAGTGACACAAAAACTGTGTAAGTGTATGAAGTTCACATTATCTTTCATAATCTTCTTCTCGTAGACTCATCAATAAGCTGCAGCCTGGTTTAGTGAAGAAAATCAACCACTCACAGCTGAACTGGCACAAGGTAAGAGTTTAGTGGAACAACCAAAGAAGGAAGTCCAGGATCTGGTAGACTGGTTCACAAACCTTGTTCGATGTCCTGCAGCATCTCTGTTCCCTCGTGTTGTCATTTTACCTGTTGCCCCGCAGCTGGAAAACCTTGGGAATTTCATCAAAGCAATCCTGACATATGGCCTTAAGCCCAGTGACATCTTTGAGGCCAACGACCTGTTTGAAAACGGGAACATGACTCAAGTACAGACCACTCTTCTCGCACTGGCCAGCATGGTGAGGGATTTCTGTCCTTGAAACACAAATTCAGAATGGACAGTTCTCTGAGCAGCTTATTCTGTTTTCCAGGCAAAGACCAAAGGAATCGACACCAAGATTGATATTGGAGTAAAATACGCAGACAAACAAACTCGACATTTTGATGAAGAGAAGATCAAGGCTGGACAGTGCGTCATAGGACTCCAGGTTAATGTCACTCAGAAAGGCCAGGGGACAGATGTGGTCATGTTCTTATGATTCTCTCAGCTCTGTGCATATGACCAGGACTTCATTGTACCACTGAACAAATGTTGCGTTATTGAGGTGATGAAGCAACTTGGCTTTTGTCCTCAGATGGGAACAAACAAATGTGCCAGTCAGGCTGGAATGACGGCGTATGGAACCAGAAGACATCTGTATGATCCAAAGACTCAGACGGACAAACCCCACGACCAAACCACCATCAGTCTGCAGATGGGGACCAACAAAGGAGCAAGCCAGGTCCACACCCAACTCCACTCTGTCCTATTTCACATAAATTTGATGAATAGAAAGTGTTCTGTTTTTATTTATTTATTTGGTAATTTACATGGTAAAGAGCACCTAAACATAGAGGCTTTTAGTGAATGCAACTTTAGATGATTATAACCCTGTATAGGGTTGGGTAGTCCGGGCCCATGGAGGGTGTAGAGACGAGCGGCTTCATCTTAAAGGAAGAGCAGGTGTGTCTTCGAGTTCCCTTGAGGCTCGTAAGTTCACGTCAAGGGACGTCATGAAAATGGAACGCACCGTTGTTGTGCGTGTGGTAAATGTATCGTGAAGTATTTAAAAATAATGTAAGTTACACACGCTTATGATGTACAGGTGATGCTGTCTTATGGTGCCCATACACCACACTCCAACCATTAGTAAGGTGCGTGTTCTGGCACCTCACTGTCTGCATGCAAAGGCTGTACACCAGGAGTGTGCTGGTTTTAATGAAGAGACCATAGAATGCCCACACAAACTACACTCTAATTTCCTAACTTCCAACAGTCAGGCTGCGCACCAGGAGCGTTCATTTATGAAGTGAACAGCACCAACGGGCTTCTTGTGCAGTGTGCAAGGTTTGGGGGGTTTAAGAACAGTTATGACCAAAGCCTGATTCCACTGTCTTGTTCCTTTTATATATTATGCCATATTGTTTTGCCTTTAGATTGCTGCTACCTGAAGTTATGTTAGCCAAGTCCCTAAAAGTGATCAAGTGTTTTTAAAATTAATAATTACATGCATAAAAAAGACAATGAAACATTTAGAAATGTGTGCATTTGCTACATATTTTTGGTTATCTTTCTATATAAAAATGGTCATGAATAGGCATTTGTTAGACTTTTTGTTCCAACAAAGCAAGCCTTATTTAGGAAGGACTTTCCAAGTGTTTCACACTCAACAGCAATAGTCGATAGATTATTTCCAAACATTCCCCTTTTCTATTTTGTATTTTTCCTTTCTCTCAGTTCTTTGCCTGCTTGATTGTTCTGTTACAGGTTTTATGAGAAAGCATGGAGGCATTCTAAGGGGACCCTCACGTCTGATCTTGTTCTGATGTGCTCTCTTCCAGGCGGGCATGGCAGCTCCAGGGACCCGCAGGGATATTTTTGACCAAAAGGTGGCGCTGCAGCCTCTGGACAACTCCACCATTTCCCTTCAGATGGGCACCAACAAGGTGGCTTCCCAGAGGGGCATGAGCGTCTACGGCTTGGGCAGACAAGTCTACGATCCCAAGTACTGCGCCCCCCCAACCGAACCAGTTGTTCACACCAACGGGAGCCAGGGGACCGGCACCAACGGCTCTGAAATTAGCGACAGTGAATATCAGGCTGACTTCCATGAGGAGGAGTACCACGGGAGCTACCATCATGACTACAACTCACATTACAACGATCAGGACTATTAGCAGAGGCCTCACCTCTTCAGCAGTATTAATCTATTTTTAGCTACTTTGAAGGAACAAGACTCGTGCTTCTCTCTATAGTACTTTTAATCTCTTTAAGTATTAAATTGTCTCTTTTTCCTCTTTCAGCCTGGAGGCGTTTGTATCAAAGGTAAGAAGTCGTAGTCATGTAGGACTTGTTTTATTGATAAGTCTGATCAATATCCACTTAAAAATAAGAGGAAGACGATTGATCACGTGTTGAGTTGGGTTGAGATTCTGGTGTTTTTGTTTTACTGATCAGAGTAGCTGTTTCCTGTGAAGCCCTCAAATCTCTGTGATTCACTGCTCATTTGCCTCTGCAGCTGTTGTTGGATTTACATTTCTGAAATCTTAACGTTGGTTTGAAATGGCATCCAAACCAGGCTGACTGTTGCCATCAGACTTCCTAGAACTTCCTTTTTGCCTCCTAAGCCCGAGCTGTATTTATTGCATTTACTCTTTTGTACGGCATTCCATTGTCTTGTGAGAAAGAATCAAGGTAGTATGTCTCCAATAAAGTCTTATATTCTCAGACAGCTTGGTTGAACACTGTTGAAAACTTTTGAACTGGAAGTTTTATCTGCTGTGGAGTGGAATCGGTTCTGAGGTTTCAGTTCTGCTGTGTGAGTTTAAACAAAAGGGAAGATGGAGGACTTAAGAAACCTTTTTTTTTTTCATTAAAAAAAAAGTATTGGGTATTTTTTAAAATGGCGTATACTTGTATAGCGCTTTACTACCTTACTTGAAGGCCCAAAGTGCTTTACAGTCTCGGTCCTATTCACGCATTCACACACTGATGATTGCTGATCTGCCCTACAATAGTGCCAATCAAAGCCCCCAGGGGCAGTGTCGGGTTCAGTGTCTTGCCCTTCAACCCATGGGCGTATCAAGCGGGAACCGCATAATCTGCTAATCGGACCTCTCTGCCATAGATGTTTGCTTCTTTTGTTAATTTTTGTATAAAAAGGATAAAATAGGGAAGTTATAAATGAACAAATGCAGAGTGAATGTAGCTTTAGGTGGATACAAACCAGGATACAGCCTATTGGAAAAAAAGTTTCTCACATCTATTTCACAGTTACAGTCGTATCTAAAGAGTCTTAAATGTAAAAAGAAAGTCAGAAATATTTGTTTATAACACGCAGGTTAGGGGTATGGGGGCATAGGGGGCAATTTCTGAGGAAAGAATACAGAAACCTTTTAAAATGACAGGACTTATACTGCAGGAAAATATTTGTTTCTGTAAATCGATTCAAAAAATGAAACTACTTTTTATGACTTGTTTTATTGATGATTTAGCTATCAGGTAATGAAAACCTAAATTTCAGTCTTGGAATATTCAATATTTAAAAAATTATGATGTCACATTTTAATCAACTAATTGCCTCCAAAGACTGGCAAAGGGTTGCTGGATTAGGAATCTACCAATCATGGAGAAGACTGCTGACCTCACAGATGTCATCAAGCCCCTTTATAAAGAGGACAAGCCGATGCTGACCCAGCTGGTTGTCCAACAATATCCATTCAACATTTTGGGAGAGCACCTAAAGGTGAAGAACTGGAAGTTTCTGCATCAAGAACAAATGTCCTATACCTCATGTCACTACAGAGACGATGTAAGAATCATCTAACCTGGGCCAAAGAAAACAAAGAATTTCTGCTCAATGGTCCAAAGTTCTCTTTTCTGATGAAAGTACCTTCAGTATTTTCTCTGGAGGATGAACAGAGAGTCACGGTCTCCATGTAGCTTGAAGTCCAGTGTGAAGTTTGCACATGTTATGTGCTGGTGTTGGTCCACTGTACTTTCTGAAGTCCACAGTCCATGTAGCCATCTGCCAAGAATATCTCGAGCAGCTCATGCTGCCCTCTCCTGACGAGCCGCAAGTAATGCTAACTTTATTTTCTAGCAGGAGACTGCTCACACGGCCAAAGATAGAAAAAATAATCTTAGTTAAAAAGATGAGACACACTAGATCCAATAACGCAGCTGTCAAAACATCACCTATGCAGAGCCACGCCTCCTTCTGACCACCGTGCATTAATGCACCGATTCATTGAAAAAGGAGGTCCAATCTTGAAATAGGTGCACTCAAATGAACATAATTCATTTCATGGGGGAACAAGGTTTTAAGAAGATAAATCAATAAACAGCAATGAACTTTAAAAAACTTCACGGGGTGGCACAGTGTTGCGGTTGGCTATTAGCCCATAGCATCAACGTGTTTTTCCTGTTCATGAGTAGGTTTTCTCTGGGAACTCTGGCTTTCTGCCACAGTCTAAAAACATGTTTCTTTGTTTGATCGGTGTCCCGTGGGAGTGTGTGTGTGTATCTAAATGTGTGTGTTTGAATGATTGGTGACCTCTTCAAAGTGTAACCTGAGTTTACACTGTGGTAGGTGGGTTATGTTATCATGTGACCTTTAACTGTATGCATACTGTGAGTGATGATAATGGATGAAAATCAGCCATCAGTGGGGCACTTTATGCCTTTGTCACAACTGCCCTTACAGGTGGAGATGGGCTGTCAGCAGGCAAAAAATGGGGAGGTGGCGAGCACAAGATTTTGTTTTTTTGTTTTTTTTGTAACTTGTCCTGTCTAACAGGAGAAGAGCAGACAGATAGTGTTGTCTTGTGTTGGACATATTTTACTGTTACAACAGGGGGTTCTGGATCTTCTAACACACTAGGTGTGTATTTGTATAAATCCCCTTTTGTAATTTAGGCAAAAGTTTATTTAAATCTATATATTTTTTACATTTGTATCCTTTTTTCGATGGACCGGAGGAAAGAAGGGAGGGATGTTGGAGACAGGGGATAAGGGCACAGAAGAAAGGGGTGTTAAGGAGATCTGGAGAATGATTACAGAAGTGGAGGTGCGGGGGGGAGGGGGGGGGTACAATCATAAAGCAACAAGATGCTGGAGGATTATCATCATTACTGTCTGTGTAAATGTTAGTCAAAAGGGGCGGGGCCTGTCCACACATACTCGAGTGTCACAATTGTACCTGTGACACTTGTTGAGCATCTTAACATGAACTCAACACAACTACAGCTCACATGCACATATGCATACAAACACACACATGTATAGCATTTCAATCCGTCACACACTATTGACCAAAGGTGAGCTGACACCTGTGCTCAGGTGGCTGTGTATGTTCTGCTGAGGTGGATGATGAAATTCAAAAAGAGGGAGAGTGCCCGGCTCTCGCCACACCAAGACCCCCGCCGAAGCGGCAGCGGTAGCCAGGCCCCCCCCCCGACACCAGCATTGTTTGGCAGCTGGAGGGAAACTGCCAGCCAGGCGGCCCAGCCAGACACCCAGACCAAGGCTAGCAGGAACGCCCCATGGCCCCCAAATGCCAAAGAGCAGGGAGGCACAGGAACACGGAGAGGGCAGGCCCTAGCCTGGCCAGGAGGAGGCCCCACCAGGGGGCCCAGCCCGTGACCCCATCCCTGGACAGCACCCCCCAGCCCCAGACAAACCGCTTACCACCACCTGGAAGTTACGGGCAGCCCCCATCCCCAACCCCAGGCACGGGCCAGGGCCCCCTAAGGGCGACCCACCACATGCTCCAGGCTGCCACCCTCCCACCCCGCATGAGGTCGGTAGAAAGTAAGGGAGGGGACACCCACCTCCGCCCATGAGGATGACACCCAAGAGAAGCAGAGGTCCCTGAAGAGAGTAATAAACATTGCCTTAAACCACAGTAGAGGTCAAACACTTGAGAGGAAGGACCTAAACCCAAGGGTCCTACATGTCTAAGGTGCAATTAAAAGCGAGAGGGGAGGGGCCCATTTACATGTGGCAACCATGGGAGGGGGGCCACTGCCAAGTAGCCCATCATCATCCTAAAAAGTGGTTGTAAGAGGAAGAAAGACAGTTCGGGGACAGTGGGCCTGCACGACACCTTAAGATTGTAGACCACTCGGTGGGTCCGAAAATTTTCACATACATTTTTTTCAACAGGGACCCCGTGAGCGACAGGTTGTAGTGAACACTTAAAAACATACAAGGGTAGGTAAGGGTGAATTAGGCAAAACAAAGGTGCATTGGACAGAAATCTCTTCTTTTTTTTTGTCAACCTCCCCACACCTTGAACAAGGGGCCTATTAATGCTGTTCATGTGATAAGTGTGCGCGCTTTGCACACCCATCTCCTAGATTGACTGTTACAATTTAGGACATTAGGCGATCTGAGAGTAGTTTGTGTGGGCATCCAATGGGTGCAGCACCCATGTAGGATCAGTAAGGAGCCAGTATGTGCACTTCACTAATGGCTGAGTGTACCCTACGACATCATCACCCATACGTCCTAAGTGTGAGTAACTTACATCACTCTTACAGATTTTTCATGATACACTTACCACACGCACGACAATGGTACGTCCCATTTTCATGTAGGTGTCTACATGAGCCTCAAGGGAACTGAAAGTCAAAACTATGCTCCTGTTAAGACCCTGCTGCAACTCTCAACAACCCTCTATGGCCCGGACAGGGTGTATTCAGACTGGACACATTTTGTACTCTTAAAGTGAACTATGGTTTCTCCCAATGATATGGAACAAATTAAAATGTGGTCAGATGAAATGCAGGCTTATTAAAACAACTTTTAATGTGATCTATATTTCTTCTCACTGTTTTCCTGACAATCTATATGTCATAAACTCTTAGCAGCGTGTCTTCTTAGCCGTCTCCTCAGTGACCGCCTTGCAGCAAAAGTGTTGTAGTTGACATTGATACAGGCGTTCAAAATTGGTCAGGAAAATAATCATGCAATCCAACAAGGATTGCATGATTATTTTCCTTCATTGTTCTATTACATTCCTGCTTCTGCTCCAGCAAAGAAATGTCCTCAATGTGGGACCAATAAAGTTATTACAATTCCTAACAAGAACAAAGCCACAAAATAACTCAGGATCTATAAATCCCAAACAAAGCTGCAGTTAGAGCGTGTCATAAATCTAAAGAAGCCTTTTAGAACAAACGAAGGAAAAGACATTTGTGATAAACACCCAAAGTGTGCAATCATAACACCATGCAATGTATAAAAGTTTTTAAAAATATTTCAAAATAGGATGAACATGTTCTAATGCCTAAATATGTCAAATAAATGATGTCCATCATTACCTGATGCACACGTCACACTATTGACAATACCAATCATTTGTTAAAAAAGACAGTTTCCCGGTCTGATCCCTGCACAGCCTTTAAAGCATCAGCAGCACCAAAGCAGGCCTGCAGAACCCCATATTTTCATCTATTCCCTTGAATGAGCTTTTGTGGTTGTGGGTTCCTCTATAATTACGAGATGCCCTCTCATCCTGGGCTGCACAAAGCAGCAATTCTTCTTTTGGGGTGAGAGAAAGATGGGGACAGAGCAGGAATTGGATGACTGCCACGTTCTAATGAACCTCCCTGGATGTGTGGATTTTCTTTGTCCTCAACTTTCCGCTATCTGAGAGTGCCTGACTCATATGAATGACTTAAAGAATCAAAAGTTTTACATACCTGATTTATTCTGAAAAACACAGATATGCCTTACATGGTTACCACATTTTCAAGAGTTCCTTGATCAGTATTTCCTTCATTTCTGGCACCCCTCCAGGTTTGATCCACCTTTGTCTCTGCGGTGAGGGTTGGTAAGGATTAACATAGAATATTTGGTTGAAATTAACTATTTTTATAATCGCAAAACCCAACTCTGCTAAATTTCAGTTGTTTTACAGTTTCTGAGGTTTAAAACAACAAAATAAAAAATATGGTTGTGTTCATCAGATCTTTCTTTTTTTAAATATCTCTAACTGTAGATGAAGAATTTACATGAGGCATTGTGATTGTGATTTAAAAAAGAATCTATTTTTGTTTTTGTTTTAAATGTTCCACAGAAAGTACAACAGAGTAGTTTGGGGGCAAATTGTGAAGCCTCTTGGGCCACATCCAGCCACCTGACTGTAATTTAAAACAACTGTAAATTGAACATCCTAACAGAGTGCTGTAGCCCTTTTTTCTATAAAAATGCAAAAACGATGAAGCAACACAAGACAGTCCAGCGGTCGAAAAATGAAATTCTAAATTTGTTTTGCTAAAGAATATGATTTTTTACATGGAAAATGGTTTGATTTCTCAATGAGGTACCTTTCAGCCTCACAAAACTCCCACAACATCCTCTCTTCCCACATTTGGACTCTTCCGTTCTTCCACTCTCAAACACATCTTTTACCACCAGGTGGTGCTCTGTTTCTGCCCACGTCAGTCTCTGCCTTACATAACAGTGTTTTGTGATGAGAGGAGGTGACCACAATCCACTGCTAGAACCCCAGAAGTCAC
The DNA here is from genome assembly GCA_023969325.1 of Oryzias curvinotus. Lineage (NCBI taxonomy): Eukaryota > Metazoa > Chordata > Actinopteri > Beloniformes > Adrianichthyidae > Oryzias > Oryzias curvinotus. The sequence goes on along the minus strand of CM043725.1, from coordinate 8,374,024 downwards.
AAGTTCACTCATTACTCATCAAGTCAGCATAAGGTCACAACAGAGTTCATCATTGTCTTCAGATATTTTGAACACTTCATCTGTGACCAACATGGGGTCATAGTCACTGTCAAAAAATAATTCTGTGTTTTGTTCAAAGTTTCTGAGATTCATTCCCTAAACTTGTAAACTACTTTTCTGTATAAATGCTTTTGAGGATTTTGTGTGTTTGAAGCTGTTAAACTGCTGCCAGCAGGATAAAGTGTGTCTCTGGTTTTTGTCTTTCCTGGTTCCAGTTGTCAAGTCTCCAAAGAATGCAGCAGGCCTGGCACGGCCTGGCAGCCTTTTTTAACCTTGATCTGAAAGAAAAAAGCCTTATTCATCAATGTATAATATTATAAAATATTGTAAATAAACCTTCCTGGAAATATAACCAAGGTTCAGAATTCCTTGTATCACTGTTTGCAGTAGTGCTAGTGTTTTTACATCAAATGCTGTATATCTTCATCCTCCTGATTTCCATATCAAGGGCCTGGGACTGCAGCTCCATGTGCCCGGAGCATTCACAAAGAACCTCATTGGCTCTCAGGATACACAGCGGTGCAGCAGCACACCAAAGAAAGAAAGGAGAAATGACTTAAAAGTTTCACAACTGAAGTACACCCACAGCAGGAAATGACTTTAAAACGACCTTCTGCATCAGACAGCAACTTTAGAAAAATACTGAAAAAAGTTTAGCTGTATTTGTATTGTGCAGCTATCGTCCATGGGAGCCGTGTAACGGGAGCCCACTGACCAGGCGGATTCTTCACCCTCCTATCTGCATTTACATATTCATCAACACATTGTATAAATCCCTGGGCAGGGATTGGAACAGCGCTCTTTTCTTTGTGTCCCTGCTGTGAGCCCTGTTTTAATAAAAGGCATTCAGGGAAATAGATATCTGTATTAGAAATATTTTTAGGGTAATAAATATCTGGCTTGAATTGGAAACTCCCTGTCTGTGCGCTTTCATTCCAGCAGAATCTCCACGCTTCACTAGGTAAATTGAAAAAAGGTAACATTGCAGAACTTGAATGATTATATCAGTTCTTGCTATTTTTTAACAATCCTGCTTTGATTAGAATTGAAACTATCAAAAAGGACTAAGACCCTTAAACTGAAAGAAAAATGCTTCAAACGAATGTTTTTCTGTCATGCAAGGTGGTGCAGTGGTTAACACTCTCACCTCAAAACAAGAAGGCCCTGGTTCAAATCCCAGTGGAGACTTTTCTGTTCTCCCTGTGTATGTTTGGGCTTCCTCCAGCTTCCTCCCACAGTCCAACAGCATGCATCAATAAACACAGGTTGATAACTCAATTTCCCCTCGGTGTGTGTGTGTGTGTGTGTGTGTGTGTGTCTGTAACAGACAGGTGGTCTGTCCAGGGTGTGGCCCACCTTTGTTGAGTGAACAGTTGAGTCCAGAAACCCTGTGACCTCAAAAGGGGGTTATAGATAAATGGATTGATGTTGGACTAAAGGTGGCCAAACCAATTCAAGGTTTATGCAACAAGGACCCTAACCCTATTTATTGTGCTACTCTAAATGTGTCATTGAACCCATCGATGCCCCTTTAAAATCTCCCTAATGTCCCACTACCTTGGACTACGGAGAAGACTCATAAATAAAGAAAAATCTCTTCAAGAAGCTGTTATCATCTGAAACGACCAGATCAGCAGAGACATCACAGTAACCTACTGTACTGGTGTTAAAATGTGCTCGATAGGCCAGTTGGAGATCTTGTCTTTCACATAAAAGTGCATACAGTTTGACTCTGATGTGCTGTTCGTTTACAGCAAGAGCTGGGGCCTTTCTGATCTTTGTCAGTGTTCTCAGTCTGAGGATTAAAGGATACCAGACGTTCTGTCTGCCGCCATCTGTTCCAGTTAGCCGTCACAGATCATTGTGTCTGGATCCCTGTGTCTGCATCACCATCCAGGCTTTGATTGAAACCCTAACAGTCACAAACTAAGCAGACCAGATTATCAAACAGTCATCCACCAAATCCAGTTGTAGCTTCAACCAGCAACTTCTTATCCAGCACAGATCTGTCAGACCTGTGCAGATCTTTTGACTTTTATTCCTTTGATGCCCACTTCGATCATCTTTTGATTTATTGTAAAAGCATTCCCAGTGGTATTATGGTATTAGGATTTTGCAATCATAAACCTGTGTCGTTTTCCAGGACATAGTTTGTGCAGAGCGGGAGTTGTGATTCACCTCCGAATTGTGGGTGGGACTGTTGGTGCATAGCAACCCCGCTCCCCCTTCCCTTTTATTAAGAGCTCTCTGTTTACTAACACACTTTCTCGGCTAGCGGTGATAGACGAAAATGCTTTCATTTACCATGCACAATGTGCACATCCATCTTTACAATAGTTCCAATGTTGATTGTTTTCGTGGGAGACACGCAGACACGCTGCGGAGGCTGCCTCTAGGTTGACGTCATGAAATGGGAAACACCCACAAATAGAGAAAGGCCGTGCCCCAGAGATTCAACGGGCGACAGTGGCTCAGGCAGTTGAGCGGGTTGTCCAATGATTGAAGGGCCGGTGGTTTGATCCCCGCTCCTGTCAGTCCACTGTCGTTGTTTCCTTGGACAAGACACTTCACCTTCCTTGCCTCCAGCGTTGCTCTACTGGTGTGTGAATGTCCTGATGATGGTCAGAGGGGCCATAGGCGTACACTGGCAGCCACGCTTCTGTCAGTCTGCCCCAGGGTAGCTGTGGCTGCATCAGTAGTTTACCATCACCAAGTATGAATGAGGAGTGAATGAATAATGGGCTCATTGTAAGCGCTTTGAGCGTCTGGAAAAGCACAGATCATTCCAACCGTTATTATTATTGAGTCATTTTACCTCCGGGTTGCAAAATGAGCTGTGAAAATAATCATCATATGTCATTAAATATGTAATGTGCCAAAGCCAATATATATATTCATATTTATGAATATGGTTTACTCTGAAAGGTTTAAGAATAGCATGAAATAGGCCCTTTAGGGAATTTTTTTTTGCCATCAGTTGCTGTCTGGGAAACCAAAGAAGAGAAGAACAGAGAAGGTAAATGGAAAAAATGTTAAAGTCAGTTACAGTACAAGTTTAAAAATAAGGCAACCCCACAACACCAATCTTAAGGGCATCTCTTAGCAGTTCATAAACCAATTTAGTTTGTAGAGTCCACTGGATTATCCTGGTTTAAAACCAGAACATTTATGTTTGAGGTTAGAGTAAAATACTACTCGCCGTGGCTGCAGACACGTTTTTGGACTTTGCTGTTTGTTTTTTGAAGGTGTAATACAGAATGCATCACTCTGTATTGCACACATCTGACTTAATCTGTTTTCAAAACTCACATAATCATTTTAATCCTGCTTTTAGGAGATAAATTGAGCTTCTGCTTTTCACATCTGAAATTTTCTTTAAGCTTACCTGAGCTTTGTCATCTTTTCTGTTCTTCAGTCGTTTTTTTGTACACATCAAAATACCTGTTTCATGATTTAAGGGTGTTTTGCTCTGGTGCAGCTTTCTATTATTTAAACAAGCTTATCAGTTGAGAAAATCAGTGCTTAGAGTGACACGTCATTTCATGTTCACCTTACTTTAAGAAAGGACAAATCACCAGGACGGTCCTGCAGTCAAATCTCTGTTTAAGAAGTCTTGCTTCCTTTTGGTTACTGGTTGTGGAGATCAGTGGAGTCTGTCATGTTCCAACAGGTAAATCCCCTTCATCATCAGAACAACACACAAAAACCACAGCCCCCATTCCAATCCTGCACTGCAATACCCAAACATCCGTTCTGCACCAAACATTCCTGGGCATGCTCTAACGATGTGTGCCTACCAAAACCCTAAAGGAAACTCGCCTCTTCAGCAGTTTGGATTACAGCGCACTCATCCTCCTCAGTCTGAGCTGGATCATATCTGCTATCTTTCTGACCATAAAAAACATTGTGTATGTAGCAGAAGAAAGTACAGGACACACCAATAACCACTACAGTGTTGCAGGAAAGGCTGCACCAAAGTAATTTAGAGCATTAGAAAAGATCCTCCCTTCAGCCTTAACACTAACAAAGACGGTATGCCTTTCTCACATTCTTGAGCAAGGAGAGGAAATAGTTTTGGCATCTGATAACCTTTAACAACTCTCAAGAGAGACATTGCTGCTTTGAAGTTTAATAAAGGAAAAAATACATCAAAGACTCTGCAGTGATTAGTGCTACTGCTGATGATGAAGAGGATGAAGGCTTTCTGAATATGCGTTTGTGTAGGAAGCTCTATTCATTTGGCATCTGACATTTTCAGAGCAACTGTGAGTTAAGATTGATCACAGACTAACTAATATCTGACAATTAACTAGAATGTTGTTAACCCCCCCAAAACCAAAGTTAAGACCAGGGTTTAAGTCAAAGGCTTGCCGAGTTCTCTGCAGTCTTTCAACCTGCTGCCACTTGCTTAAACCCCACCCCAAAGGGACCGATACTACACATCTTCAATTACCTTTGTAAAAAGGTTTCAGATGGAAGGGAACCATTAAAAAAGGGCTTTGCTTAGAACAAATGATTTCAATGATTTTGTAAATGATGATCACATTTTAATAAGGAGAGATCTTAGGAATGCAAATAAAGAAAGATGTGTTTGTGATACAAACAAAGTGTATGAAATAAGTCCATAGTCTTTGGTTATAGACCTTGGGCTGATGATGTCCTGCATGCTGGTGGGATAAGCTCCGGCCATAAATGAATAAACCCCAGAGCCTAGACACTAATGGTGGTTGAAGGCCAGTCCATGACAAAGCATTGGTCCAGGAGTGGCAGATCCAGAATACATTGTAGAGATAATATTACTATTAAAAACAAAATAAAAACATGGAGGTCCAGACCTCCTAAGTATACTATAGTTTACATCCATTTACACGCCAAAAATTTCACTAAGAAAAAAAGTACAATCAGCTCTACATGCTCTACAAAAACCCAAACTAAAGTTAACTGAGCATATTTTTACAACAATAAGGGTTTTATGAAACTGTTGTGAATAAGAACACCCACAAAATCGCTCTAAATATCAAAAGAAATATGTTTTTCTAGATATCCTTGAAACAGAAAGCAAATCCTGCTGGCCTACTGATGGAATGATAATCCAAGTCTCTGGTTGGATAGTCTTCTTTGCTCATCACAATCTAAAGTAGATTAGGTAAAGTGAACCCAATCTGTTTATGAAGGTTTTATCATAAAAAACTGTGCACCAAAGAGTTCCATTTTGGTCTCATCAGACCACATGACATTCTCCAGTCCTCCTCTGGATCATCCAGATGGTTTCTGGATAACTTAGACGGATCTGCACATGTGCTGCCTCAAACAAGGGGATCTTTGGAGCTCTGCAGTATTCAACTTCATGACGATGTTGTGTGTTACCATAGTAACCTTTGTTACTGTAGTCCCAGCTTTCTTCAGGTCACTGACCAGTTCCCCCGTGTAGTTCTGGGTTGTCATTGATCTTGTATTTCTTGTATTTCCTCCCTTTTCTAATAATTTCTCCAACAGTTGATCTCTTCCTATCAAGCCTCTTGATTATTGTAGATTGGTTCATTTCAGTCTTGTTCAGGTCTATAATCTTGTCCCTGGTGTCATTTGACAGCTCTTTGGTCATGGTGGAGAGGTTGCAGTCTAACTTTTTAAGGGTGTGGTCAGGTGTTTTTTTGTTTGGTTTTTTTTACAGATAACCAATTTAAACAGATAACCAGTGGAGACTAGAAGAGCTTCTTAAAGAAGAAATAACAGGTCTGTGATGATAAAATTCCTCTTGACTTGTAGGAGTTTAACATCCAGACCTACATGTGTGGACATCACATTCTGGATTGTTTTACCACAGTACTTAATTCTGCTTGACCAGGCCTTGTGACTACAAAATAAAAAAAAAGTCATATCAAACAAGAGTTCTCTTGTCTTAAGAGGTTAACATTGATGTTCTTCAAATACATTTTTTAAAAAGCAAAACAATGTGATTTCATGGCTTTTTTTAAATGACATTCTGTCTCATAGTTGAAGTGTTTCTATGATTAACACTTATGATGTCTATCTTTCTAAGAGAGACAACTTGCATAATCTATGACTGACAAATCCTTGTTTAGCCCCTCCTTGCATATCTTTCCATGCCACTCTTTCTCCCATAACCGACAACCTTTTTGTCCCATAGGACTCATGCTGCTATATTTGGAGTCTGTGAAGTACTGCCTTTTCAGTGGGACCATGTTTGGTTTCATTTTGGTTTTAGCTTAAACTAAAACATGTGTGTTCTGTTCTTTTGGTATGTTTACACACCATGATTATTGCTTGGATGTTTCAATGCTGATGCTTATTTCAGCCTTAGAGCTGGGTTCCTTACTGTAAATTTGCCAAGCTGGATGACTGGATTAGACACGGGGAAATGGTTAAAAAGTTGTCAACAAGAGAAGGACATGTTAGTGAGTATGGAATAAAAAGCATTTTATTTGGGTGGATAAGCTAGAAACAGGCTGGCTTTAAATCAACATCTACACTAAAGTTGAATTGTACTTGATGATCTTTACATTTCAGAATGCCTGTCCTGTTAGTGAAATATGGTCTGAAAGCCTTTCCCCACACATTTTTTTATAACTTTTGTTTTTATTCAGTGTTGAGTGTGCCTCATCTTCATGGGAGAGCGGGACCTTGCTGGGCTTTTTTGCGTATCCTTTTGTGTCTATTGTTTCCATGTGTGGTTTGCTGATTGAAGCTGATGGAGGCAACTTTTAAATCCCTGTGTGTCCGCTCATTCCTCAAGGAGGGAACTCAGCTGCCTGGAGTACAACTCCACTTTTGTTGTGTGCCTTCAGAAACAGTGCTGCTTGGAGTGTTGTGGCCTGCTCTGCACAGTTCTTTTAACTTATCTTTGCCCATGAAGGGTTGAAGACCGCATCTTAAGAGGAACGCAGGTGTGTCTTGGACTAAGTCATTAAAGCGGAATGTACGATTGACGTGCATGTGGTATATCAAACGGACTGATGGGTAATGCGGTCGCATGGTGCTTTACGTAGCACTCGGTCAACAGTATGGTGGAAGTACTGGCTCCTTACTGGTGCAAATGCTCCACACATTGGGAGGTGCAGGTGATATTTAACATGCCCATAGGATGTCCGTATGCTGACACAAACTATGTTCTGTTCAATGTCTTCCTTTTTAACAGTCAAACTGCATGCACAGAGCCCGGAATGGGCACACAAGGAGTATGGACATAGCACTTGAACGGCATTACCGGGCCCTTTGAGCAAGGCACTGATTTTGGGGGGGTGGATTGAAAAAATCCCAAATCCTTATGATGTGTCTGTGTCTCAAATATTTCACCCTTACTTGTTGTTTAAGTCTTCACTTTAAACTGTCGCCCGCAGCATGCCCATAGAAAAATATACATGAACATTTTCCCTCTATGTGGGGTCTGACTGGTCTATGACCTTAAAATTCGTGCGGATGACCTGCGTGCCCGTACAGTTTTACCTATTTTAACTCACAGACAGCCTATATCCACCCATAAGGGCAGCTGTGACTAAGACTGAGTTTAATGTTTGTCATTATTTCCTTTTTCTTTCATTTTAAGGTTAGAGTATTTTAGGATTTAGATTAGTGTGCCCTGTTTTTTATTTCAGATTTACCCTGAGATCTCCCTGCTTCACTGCTTGAGTTGTTGTCATTTTTTACTTGTCATTTTTTTGTAAATAATTCTGCCATTTTGTTTCAGAGAAGAGCTTTTTGTGTTTTGCTGTTGGGATCAAATCTGGGTGAAATGTTTCTTCCAGGTCTTAACTGGGAGTGTAACAATTATTTTGATTAATCAATTTCTATTCCTGCAATCCAACCAGATCAATCTGTTAAAAATGATCAAGTGCATCATAATCAATTACACACATGTGAAGACAGCAAAAACTGACCAATCCGTCATTCCAGTCCAATGTGTGGAAACACTTTAAATTTAGCGTAGTCATGTGACCATCCAGTGTCTAGAATGTTCTGAGAAGGTTCCCTTTGGATTCTTTGGATGTGGAGAAACAACAGTGGGCTGAACTTTAGGAAACTAAAATGTGAATGGATTTGACATTCATTCTTGTTCATTTGTTTGTTTGTATACATATTTAATTTAGACTTGATTATCCTGAAGAAATCCGAGGAATCTGGAAAACATGGCCTGCACTGTTCAGTAGCAGGTATTTCTCTCTGAGTCACACTGGTTGAAGTTTTGGCTATGGATGTCCTGGATCCATTTTAAATCAGTGAATTGGATCGTTCAAAATGAACCAATATCAACTATGAACCATAAACTATGCTATGAATCATTACACCCCTAGAGCTCACTAATATCGCCATGCAAAAAAAAGATTTAACTCTTATAATCAGCTAATTTGATGAAGTCCTCATGCCATAGCAGACATAAAAGATGGATACATCTGTTGTTACCAAACAGGGCTCAGGAGGTCTGAATGTTAAGCTGAACTAATGTTGATCTCAGCAGGATGTTTACAGAATGATCTGAGTGACTTTCTGTGGCATTGTGTGAACAGCCACTCCCCGTGATTATGAAGGGAACCAGCCATGCATTTGCTCTCCTGAACTTCATGGATCATTGGCTGCTGGGAAGCTGCACACAGCCTGTCAGCACAGGCTGTCAACACAGCCTGCCTTTACAGGAGAAGGAATGACACACACTGCCTCTGCGTACTTTATTCTTCCTCTGCAATTATTGGGAAATGTTTGCTCCTCTGGACTCAGCACACTGCCAGTCTCCAGAACTCCTGATTTATCACCTGATCTCTGCAGAGGCATGACAGTGAGATACAGTCATGTGAAACATTTTTAGGTTTCATGTCATTTGCTGGGTTTTAGCGAGAGCCATTATAAATGGTGTATACTTACACAGCAATTTCTAACTACAGTCACTGTCCCATTCCCCCATAAGCACACACATTTACGCACTGATGGTGGTTCTGCTGACTTAGACTACCGCCAACCTAGAACCATTAGAAGCAATGTGGGGTTCACTGTCTTCCCCAAGGACACTTTGACACACGGGGTGGGCAAGGCAGGAACTGAACCTGAAAGCCTTCAATCTGAGCTCGTTCGCTTTACATCTACAACTCAGCTGCCGTCATTACAGCATGTTTTTAGTCAGCAATAATTATTCACTGAGGGTCTGAGTTAGTAAAGGTTTGCATGTACAAAAGCATGTGCAAACACATTAGAATGAGCTGTAGGTGGTTTGTTAACCTTTGACAGTTCTGAAATCAACATAAGAACTTTAATATTAATAATAAAATGAACTGTGTTGGAGACAAGAATTTAGCAGAGACAGAGCAGAGTAAGTAATGTTGAGAAAGGATTTAAAGCAGGGAAGAATGACAGGATGACTGATGTTAAACGCCTCTGTGTTCCAGAAGGATACAAATGTTCCGATAACTGGAATCTGAAGGAAGGAAATCCTGGTAATTTGTGGCTGCGAGGTGTGCTGTTCCTGTGCTGGAAACCCGATTGAAATGATTCAGATGGAGTTCTACTGAATTGCAGGGTAACAAACCTGTTACTGGATTTTGAGCAGAAAGAGAAGGTTTTGAGCGGCAAGACATTTGCAGGACTGTCGGGGTCATGACCAAAAGTCCAGTCAGTAATTGCACAGAATGCAGATGAAGGAATTCTAACAGTGCTTTAAAACCGAGATTAAAGTGAAATCCCAATTTAGTAGACACACTGAGACAACTTATCCTTCACATGCATTTCTTTCTTTCTCTTGACTTCTCCGTTGATATATCCACAGATGATGGCTCCTGGTTCCGGTTCTGCAGGAAGTTTCTATCTGTTGGAAACTATTTATTTACATCACTAAAAAAAGTGATGTAAATAAATAGTTGGTTACTTGCGTGACTATTTGGGCTATTTCTGAATTCCCTCCCTACTCCCTGACAACTAAAAAAACTATATTGTGCGGGACTATCTGGTGTCCAGTATTTTTTTTTTATAAATCCACTGTGTCCTGATGATGAAACATGGATGGCTTTAAAAAAAAAAATGTAAAAAAAAATGTTCACATAAAAAATGTTTCAAACACAATGCATTGTGGTCGTTATTTGCCAATCTAGTGAGCATTGATGCATACTGTTTTCTGGCAGAGACTTCTGGGAAATTTCTAGGGCACTGGATTTTGAAATTTTAGATTTATATAGCTGTACAAAATGGCGAACGCACTATATAGTGCAGTATGTGGTGAGTAATGAAGGAATTGGGAGACAACCATGGATAAAGATGAAACGCTATGAACTGTGGAAGCATTCCATGTCCATGTCGTTGGTTGACTTTCAGATTGACAGACCACTGGTGTGAGCACTGTTCCCTTTGGTTCCAGTTATGTTTCCTTTGCTGTTGTCATGTTTTGTGTTCCCCTCTGTCACAGTCATAACATTGATCATCCTCCACAGCTGTCTTCATTTATGTTAACAATCGTCAGTGTATTGAAGCATCTGGTTTTCTGTTTACCATTTTTTGTTGCTCTCTTACTTCCTGATTTTGTCAAGTTAAATTTGATTCATCAAATCTGTACATTTTCCTTGTTTCCTCCACTTTGGTTTTTTCACTGGGCTACCAGCATGGAAGAAAGATAAAGTGCTCGAGTTCCAAGTTAACGCAAACACAGCTGTTGTCACTCCGATGGCTTTGAAGTGGAATCTGACAGCTCAGTGTCATCTTCACAGAAAAACGTGGATGAACGAGCTGCTCGTCCTGAAAGGTGGAGACATGTAAATGAGTGAAATACTGTACTCGGGACAAAAATAGTGACTGTCTTACTGAACAAAAAGGAAAAAACTGCTATCTTAGTTCAATTAAGGTCAAGATTATGATAACTACTAGCATGTAGAAAGATAATTGTGAGGACATGAACAACATCAACCAAAGATTGTAATAATAACTATGGGAAGTTTTATGTAAATGTTATTATCATTGTATATTGATGATGCTTATGTTTATGATTGTTAAATAATAAAATATAATTATTATATTATTATTATTATCATAATCCTGACAGTAATATTTTATCTTTTTTAGGGGTGGACTCCAATTAGCTAAGCTTCTGCCTGTTCTTTTTCAAACATGTTTGGCATTGTTATTATTATTATATTATTGTTGTTATTTCTACTATTATTAACTATACATTTGTATCGCATTGACTGTATTCTCATTATTAACATGTTCAAAACAAATTGAATAAAAAATGAATTTGAACTAGTTTGACCTCATGAGGTGAGGCAGGGCTGGACTGGGAACATTTTCCACGCCTGCAGTTTTCTGTTTATTGTTGTCATCATGTTAAATCCTTTTTTTACTGAACATCATCTAGCTGGCCCTTTTACCTCCATTAAAGCTTGACATATTCCCAGCACACTCCTGTTGCTGCCATCACAAACACAAGGAAGTCCAGCTCCTTAATTACTGAAGTATTTCTGGAGAACAGCCAATGTCATGGTTTGGCCGTTCTATTTGTGGACATCTGTCTTCAGCTGAGTGGAATGGGAGTCGAGCAGCTGCTCTGTTTGGACTGATAAAAGCTCCTGATTGTTTATACAGTCAGTGTGTGTCCATCAGTTCTCAGACTAAACCAAACCTCAATTGTGACATTCGGAGGGGCTTATCCAGACCCTTTCTAAAAGATTAGAATGTCATGGGAAAAAAAACTTTCATAGAATATAGATGTAGGGCTCAGTGTTTAGTTGATTTCAAGTATTTCTTTATCCTATTTTTTATATATATATAAATTGGTATTCCAGCTCATCAAACCCATGGAAACAGAATTTCAATCTGTCCAGAGTTTTCAAGACAGGAATGTTTTAAATTGAATTTGTCCAACTAATCGTCTACTAAACTCAAAGCACCTGCACAGATGTCACAGACAAGTTCAGTCTGGTTCAGTTGTCTTAGCTCAGCTCAATATGGAGAAAGACTACAGATTTGACAGACAGCCAGAAGACCATCAATGATCCCCTCCATAGTCTGGGTTAGGTTCTTGGCTAAAAAGGCTGGCTGTTCAAAGAGTGCTGAGTCCAAAGCAGATCAATGGAAAGTCTAATGGGAGGACAAAATGTAGCAGGAGAAGATACACCAGGTCAAGAGACCCCTGTGGGCTTCAGCGGATCATCAAAAGGACAAGATTCAAGAACCTGAAAGACATCCAGAAAGAGTGGAATGAAGGTGGAGGAACAGCCACAAAAACACCACATTCAGACACATTTGGGACATGGGCTACAACTGCCTGGTTGCTCAGGTCAAGAAACTTCTGAGCCTGGGCCAATAGAGGAAACATCTATCCTGGGCCAAGGAGAAGAAGGACTGGAGTATTGGTCAGTGGTGCAAGGTCCAGTTTTCTGATGAATGCAAAGTGTGTCTTTCATTTGGGAATCAAGGTCCAATGGTTAGAATGAAGACTGGTGAGGAGCAGAACCCAAGCTGCTGGAGCTCTGGTGTGAAATCTCTACAGTCGGTCAGGATTTGGGGTCCAATGTCCAGCACTGGTGTTGGTAAACTCTGCTTTCTTTAATCCAAGATCACTGCAACAGTCTAGCAGAAGGTTCTAGAGAACTTCATGATACCTGCTGGGGATCTGGATGGAGATTATACAAGAAGTAGGGGTATGTAAGGATGAAGCAGGTGAGAGGCAGGTATGTTGTAGGAATTTTTTTTCAAAAACTCTGCAGACTGGGCAAGAGTCCAGTTAGTGCTGTTCAAGTGATAAGTGTGAGCTTGTTGTGCACACCCTGAATTTTAGAAATGAGGAAATTAGACACTCATAGTGCAGTTTGTGTGGACATCCTACAGGCGTCCTACAGGCACTTAAGTATCACCTGTACATCCCCTGTGTGCAGCATTTAGTGTGGTCGGTGAGGAGCCAGTAGTGGAACCTAACTAACAACTAGAGTGTGGCGTGAGGGAACTGTACAACAGCATGACCCGTACGTCATAAGTGTGTGCAAGTTGCATTTACCGTACACATACTGACATACAATGGTACATTCCATTTCAAGTCATCACTTAAGGTGGCCATACGGGCCACAAGTCACACACCTGCACTCCCTTTAAGATGCAGCCAATCCTGTCTACAACTATTAACAGGCTGAGACTGCCCAATAAGCCGCAGCAGTGAACACCTGTAAAGGTGCTACAGAGAACAAGAAAGAAAGAAGTGTGTGAAAGATTGCAGAAATACAGGGGGTGGGGTTTCCAATAGTTTTCAAGAAAAAGAAAGTTTAGATTTGTTTCCACGGGAAGGCACCAGACTTCTTGAAGGGCAAGAGTGATGTGGTGAGTTGAAGTGTTTTTTGTTGTTTTTTTTGGTCTCAATACCACCAATACCTATAGTTGCCATAGATACGATGACTCAGAGAAACTCGGACCAATTTTTGTCAACTGGTTTAAACGTAATGGCGACCATATCAGGAAGCAATGGTGAAGGATTTGGCCGCATTTCGTGAGAGCCGGAAGTAAGACATTTTCTATGGGTGATGTCACACCTCGGTTCAGCCACTGTTTTTACAGCTCGTGGCTTGGCCTTCCTCTGTGTAACAGAGACACGCTTGACTCCGATGAGTGCAACACTTTTGAGGAACTATTGGTATATTCCAAAACTAGCTTTCTGCTCCTCTCTTGGTGAAGGAATTTAGTTGGAAAAACTAAATTTGACTGCAAGCAGCAAACCTTTTTTATCTTTAAGCTCAGTTTTTAAGACTACGTTCCTTGAGGTCAGACACTCCACAAACCTCCAAAGTGCAAAGACTTTTCTGCATAAACTTGTGTCTTGGGATGACTGTAACATCCATGTGTGCTCTCATTCTGTATCAGCTCTTAAATCTTTTCTGTGAGTGAACCCACATACTTATGAATAGACCCACACAGCTTTTTCTTCATTGTGGTTTATCTGTTTTGATAAAGAATGTGTTTGAAAGTTTTACCAAATTTTGAATTAAATGATGATCTCTCCACGGCCCTGTTAAATGCTGCACTACTTTAACCCTTCCACTGCCAGTGTTCTGCTACTTCTGACCTGCCTTGAGTTCCCTTTGTCTCATCTGATGCTGGACCAGGCGAGCCCTGTTTCTAACTTTTCTTCATCTGCCTCATGCTAATGGACTCATGCTTCTTCATAACTCTGCAGCCCATATATGAAAGTCATGACCTCAAGAAGGGCAAGCAGGTCAGTCTTCAGATCTATAAAGACTACTGGAATTACTAGAACAAAAATTAGTATATGTTCATTATGACTGTAGCTAAATGACCTTTTTAGTCGGGCTCTTTAATTGCATTTAATGGGATCAGGGTGGCTGTCATTTTTAGAAAATGTAAGCTTTGTCTGACCAACAGGCTCTCGTCTGGATGCTGACTCTCCCTTCTTTTTATATCCAAATCCTTTCTCAATATGGCACAGTCAGATCTGAACATCACTAACTGTAGTATGTCCTAATGGGGTAACTCCTAATATGAAACATGCTATTGTTCAATTTCTACTTAAAAAAAAACAGGTCTTGAAAATCCCGCTGGCTAATGTTAGACCCATCTGAGCTGCCTTTCTATGTCACCTAAAATCTTAGAGAAAGTAATTTGACACATCGTTTTAGACTAAAACATCTCACTTTAGAAGTGTATAAATCTGCTTTAAAACATTGCACAATACAGGGTCTGCACTGCATAGGGCTTTAAATGATTTCCCAAATTATCTGTTTTAACTACAGCTACAAGAGATCATTCTGCTGGATTCATCTGCAATGTTTTGTCCATGAGGTCATTAGTTTATTGTCAGGCTTCAATGTTTGGTTGGAGAGCGTTGGAGTGCTAGTAAGCCAGGAACATACTTGACATACGTTATTGCACAAATTATCACAACAGCTAGATAGCAGACAAGACAAGTGATTTTATAGTTTAATTTAACTTCTGTTTCTTTTTGGTGAATTTGATAATTTTCAAGACTGTGATGAAGCAAAAGAGAAAGACAGAAGAGAACATAAGTAGTAGGACCTGAGACACCAGGAGGTGACACTAGTGGAATTGACAAATGTAGACTTTGGATTTTGTTTCTTTGAAACAAACTTTTCCTTCACCATCCGGACAAAAACTAGTGGTGGGAGTTGAATTTACCTTATTAAAGGAGACTTTGTATCACTTATCATGACATTCAGTGTATATACCACTTTCCCCAGCTGCTGTGGTGAGGACACTGTAGCCGTTACCATGACAACATGTGGCACCACACATCAAGTTGTCCACTTTCGTTTTTACAAAGGGTTTAAACTTTAAAAGGTTTAAAAGTACTAATTTCCTATGTTCAATTTCCTTCTTTCATAATGACCATGGTATAAGCAGAAGCAATCGTCCAAGCAAAGCAGAGAACAGTTCAGGCTTCTGCATTGTCCAATACTTTCTGACAATTATCCCTTACTTAACCCTGCTTTAGGGATAACTGGATTGCTGGGGCCGCCGTACACTGTGGATGGATTCCCAGTCCACTGCAGGTGTTGAGAAAACATGGCATATTTTGGTTTTTGGTCCAAGCAGCTCCCAAACCTCTACAGTCAACAATGGGTCAACATGGGTCATATAGAAGTGAGTTGGGCAGATGCACACCTAGGGAACCAGGTCCTTCTCAGTGTGAGGTGACAGCGCTAACCACTACCCCTCCGTGTTTACAAAGTCAGCTATGGTTTCCTGTATATAACCTTACATGTATTTTATTTTTGATTATGTGGGAGTTCCTCCTTTTATGTAGTTGTGCATCTTACAGGGAAAATTCGCATTAGCTTACTCGTCACTGCTTTGTGGTTCCAGAACCAATGTGATCACATTTTGATTTCTAAGGAAGAGCAGTGAACCTTCTGAAGTGAAAGCCAAAGTAGTTTTTACAAGTAATCCCCCACATTGCTACATGTTCAGATGAGGATGACACATGTCTGTAGACGGCATCAGGACATTAGTAAATACACAGTGAAAACAGGAAGTGTTCAGTGACGCCCAGCCTCACAGGCTTTTGTCTGTAGGATTTCCCCTCCCTCAGCAAGATTCAAACACGGCATTTCCCTTCCCTCAGAATTTTAGACAAGCAGCAGCCTTTCGTTTTAGAAAGTCATCACAAGTCATTAGGTCTGTGATCAGAAATGTAACTGGTAAAAATAGAACTGTCTAATCATGACTCTGCCAAAGACCATAGTTTTTAGATTTGACCTTTTTAACTCTTTAACACCGGAGAAGTTGCCGGTGACACCTAAATAGCACACGTTCTTTGACATATTGTAACTCTTGGAACACATAAGCAATTAACGTGAATCAGATAATTCTGTAATCAGCTGACTTACGTTGAATGTGTATGTGTGTAGGTGTTTTGTGGTTTTGTTTGGTGTTTGGTCATGTTCTGAGTTGCCCTCAGTCACACTGCATCCAGGTTTATCGTGATCTATAGCTGTCGTTATTTTAGTTATTTGCCCTCAGCCTATAGTCTGGTTTTCAGTTCATCCTTGTCAGGTCATCTGCTCTGTTGTCTTAACTTTTTGTTGCGCCATAGGCTTTGTCTTTTTCAGTTTACTTATTAAATGTTTTATTTTCTGTCACCATGCCTGGTCTCCTGCATTTTGGGTCCTTCGCCACCAGTTCCTGACAATGTGTGTACCGTACTTCACTACTGTAAAGTGTTACATGTCAGTGCAAAGCTGCTTTTCTGTGCTTCAGAATCTGCTGGATTTACATTAATTACAGAAACTGCGTAAGAGTTACGGTAGAATATCAACATTTGAGCAAGAGCTTCAGTGTTAAAGGGTTAAAACATCATTTCAGCCAGCTTTTGACATTTGATATTTTTCAAAATTTTTCAATTATAAATAAAAATAAGAATAAAAAACAGATCCTGCTTTTCTTCCCGAACAGTTGTGTGTGTGTGTGTGCGTTTGTGCTGTAATTCATTGCCCTGCTTTTCTATCAGTTCTATTAATTGAAGTGATGACCAAATGAAAAGGCTTCAGTTGTTTTCTACAGGGTCACTTACAGACTTTGGTACTTCTTCCTCTTTTAAACTAGACATTTTATAAAAAATAGATTTAAAAACATGTTATAATTTCACAAGAACATTAAAATCCAAGGACTGTTTGCACTGTTTCATTTGTAGGAAATAAAATGTGTATCTGTACACATGTAAACATTGCACAGATGCACTGAATGCTAATTTTCATTCTGGTCTGGATGCTGCGCTGAAGAAAAACCTTTGCCTCTTGTTACATAACAGAGAAAGACATGACACTGAGTACAGGGACCTAGTGGACCACTTTGCATTCTGACTAAAACGAGACAAAGGAGATAATTGTGGTTTATAGGAGGAGCAACAATACGTCAATCCCAATTTTCATCATGGGAAAGAAGTAGAGGTGGTGGAGGAGCATGGTGTCAACCCGGATGATAGACTGGACTGAAGATCCAACGACGATGCTGTTTTCAAAAAGGGACAAAGCAGATTGTTTTTCCGGAAGCTCAAGTCCTTCAATATTTGCAGCGACATATTCCACATCTTCTACAAGTCTGTTGTAGAGAGGCTGACATATTTTAGGATCACATGAATCAGGGAGGATTCTCATGGGAAGGGAATCACGTTTTTAGAATCACACTAGAGCAATTCAGGAATATTCATCCACAGAAGAGTTGAATTAGTGAATAAAAGAATAAGATCACCACATAATTGACACAAGAGAAATCTTTGTTTTCGTTTTATAAAAGAAAGCAGCAACTGCAGTTCAATCTCTTGAACCTTCTCAACTTCTTTTTTATGATGCACTTGTAGTGGTTATTTGTTCCATATTAATCATCAATACTTGGCAATGCTAAAACACAAAACAAGGAAATTCTGTAGTGTCCCTGAAGTAAAATAATTTGGAAGTTGCAATAAATTGGGGGTTTTTTTTAGGACCACTACAACCAAATAAAGAAGACCTGCTAGTATTTAGAGTTACGTTATCAGATTGGATTTGTGCTGATTTTTTTCTGCCTTGGTTTTCTAGGATTGGGACTCGATTATTTTTTTTCTTAATGTGAACGATGTGAGAACAGCAATAGAGAATGCATCCTAATGTCATCCTCTAATCTGCAGCCACCTGTTGGGGGAGAAGAAACAGAGCAAGTGACTGAAGAGGCTGAACAAAGTGATAAATAAGGTTGGTTCTGTTCCAGGTTCTGCTTTGGACCTCTCGAAGCTGATTATTCACACCAACAACAGATAAGATAAAAATATTCAGAGAAAATTCCTCAGATAGGTGACTTTAAGTAGAGGCTTCTTCAGGAACCAGTTTGTTTCTGCTACGGGAACCATATACAAAAAATGTTTGAATTTAAGCTAATTCTTGCCATTTCATATGAATTACTTATTATGTTTTGTTACCTTCTGACCATCAACTTTGTCAGAGCCAAGGCAGTGGAGGAAATTGGATGACCCAATGGCAGCCAGGGGACTCCTGGAAAGATCTACAACGCCTGTAAGACTTACAAAATGCTGAGGAAGGAGTATCTTTTTTTGAAATCCTAAGTCTCCTAGATGCATATTTAGGGCAATGTTCATGTTCAATTGCAATTTCATTGGTTTTTGGTACGTTGTTGAGCTGGACAGAGTAAACACGATCAATGTGCCCATTACACTTTTGCTTCTTTCTGCCATGATGATTCCAATGGGATGTATCAGAGAAGATCTCTCCAGATGCATATTTATGGTATTTTTTTTAGCTCTGTGGTCACACATGCTTTTGTAATTGTGTCAGAACATGAAAGGTTTTCATGATAATAGTTCATATAGCCGTTCAGCCGAGAATCTTTGTGGTTATGAGATGCTGTGGGACCTTTTTTTTTGTCTTGTGTGGTACACATGCTTTCTAATGAGATCATGCTTGAAGTGACAGAGGTCAAAGAAGTACTGATGTGTCGGTGTTCTCTTGGTTTGTTCACAGACTGGAACAATTTCCTAGGGTTTGATTTGATTTGATTTGAAATGGTTTATTTCAAGCAATTAAATAGAAATAATACACAAAAGCAATACAATCATCAGTTATACATTCATACAGTAACTAATCAAACGTAGGCTAATTAGACATATTAATAAATATTGCTTGAAAGGGAGTGGAAGGAAGCGAATTTATATAATCTCACCCTGTTATACTATAACCATTTTATTACATGATTTATCAATATCCAGTTCCTAGCTTTTATCAGACAGAATTAAGAATCATAAAGTATCAATAAAGCACATGACAAAGATGAATTACCTTAATTATTATGTAAAAAATAACTATTTCAGATTTCAGTGCTGTTTTGTATGAGTGGTAAATTTTATTCCAGGCCTTTAGCTTAGTTTCCTCCTGGATGATAAGAAGTTCTCATGAATTCATTAGTGCTCCAACCAGAGGCGCCTTGGTGATGTCATCTAATGGACTAGCGCGGCCTACTGTTTTTTCTTGTCTTTTTTTTATGTACTGTAAATGTTTAGAACCAGCAACTTGTTAAAAACTGTCAATATTAGTCAGTTCCTCCCTATAAAAAGACATTTAAATTGTGCGTAGACCTAATAAAGAGTCTTTTAAATACCGTTGTGTTAAGAGAAAACGCTTGAAGACAATGAGAGCGCGCGGCGTTCCAGCGCTGTGAGCTCAGATCATCAGGCATACTGTTACCTCCAGAGACTGCGGCTTCGTGCTGACGTCATGACCGGACGCTCCTTATTTGGCGCGTCCCGATCAGCGCGTGCGGTGAGGGAGTCACGGAACGGCGCGGAGGGGAAGCTGTCCACTTTAAACGTCCTGCTTTTCAGTCCCGGACAGCAGTTGGACGGAGAGTCTGGATTACAGCATGGCCCCGTCTAGCGTTCCTCTTCATGGTCTGGGTGCTGGTTCGGGGCGCCTCCGGTGAGTTCTGCGTGGGTCCGTGGAGTTGAGAGCTGGAGGAGCATCGTTAGTTCTGAAGTGGAGTTTAGTTGCTTTTCTGAGCTTGTCGCACACGTTTCTAGTCTCTTTATGTTCAGATGAGATGGTGAACGTCAGAAGGTCACGCGGCGGGACAAAAAGTCCAAATGACACTTTAGGGATCCTGGTACCTGACTTTAGTCAACATACAAACTAAGACGGTATACCTGAAGTGTACTTTTGATATTTTTTATCATCTTTCTGCATTCTCAAAAACCTACAGAACGAATGTCTTGTCATTCCCCCATTTAAGTACTATTGAAGTAAAAGTATTCCATTTAAGTACAGCTATACTAAAAGTATATGTAGTCTATACTAAAAGTTAGGTAATTTTGCTGAAGTTTACTTTTTACACTCTCTATATATTGTAAACCTAAAATGTTCCAATCTAGTTTGAAAAAGTATTATAGTAGTTATTATAGTAGTTAGTATATTTCCTACACCAAGCACATGGTTTATAGTACACTGGGCAACTTATACTCAAGTATACTTGATAAAATTAACTTAAAATTGATCTGTTTTTTGCTTCGGGTACCTAAAGTTCACTATAACTTTTTACATTATTCTCATTTTAAGGGAATTAGTTGAATAGAGATCTTTTTAATACGTTTCCAGTCATTTTTATATTCTTCTGTATTCTTAAAAACCTGTAGAATCAATCAGTGAATGGTTGTCTTGTCATTGGCCTCAGCAAAAAGTAGTCTATTTAAGTGTACCGGTACTACAAGTATACTTGGTTCATACTAAAAGTGAAGTAGAGCCAACTAAATACTGTATAATCAAAATGTTTCAATTGAATCTCAAGAAGTATTCAGTTACTTTTAACACTACACATTCATGGTACTATCTGTCCTCATACTCAAGCATACTTAATAAAATAAACTTCAAGTGTACTCTTTCTGCTAAGGGAACACGTAAAGGTACAGTGTTAAGGCCGATTAGTTCTTTATCATATTATGGAAATATTTTCGTCCAAAGACATTAAAAAAGTAGATTTTGAACTCCATCACCATCATCATAACTGCCATTCTCATCTTCATCATCATCTACAGTATGTCTCCTTCGTCCCAGACAGAATGAGCAGTAATGAGGCTGACATGTGTGGAAAAGCTTAAATCTTGATACGAGTCAGTGTTTTCCTGCTGCTATGTCTAGGAATTTCCGTGTGTGTGTGTACGTGTGTGTGTGTGTGCGTGTGTGTATGTGAAGAGTGTAACTCTAGCTTCCAGAAGATCCTTACATGCCTTGTGCTCACTGCTTTCCTTTGCATCAACTTGTGGTTGCAGGTTCCTTCCCTCTAGCCCAGAATGTCACTTGGAAGTCCACCAACTTTAAGACGTTGCTCTCCTGGCAGCCCAAACCGTCGGCGGATTACTCTTACACTGTGGAGTTTTCTGCGTGAGTGGGACTCAAAACTTTCTTTCCCTTGTGTCTCCATAAATCCCTGATTGTAGCTGAATGAGTGATTGCAAAGAAAAAAAAGATTGAAAGACTGAAATGCTTCACTGAGTTTTTGCGTTGCTCTGTAAATAACACTATTCGAGTGTGACTGGAATGTGTAAATATGCAAAAAAATAGAGTATATACAAGATCAGTTCTCTTTCTGTAGTGATAAAGGTTCTGTGCACAGTGTTTTGTCAGCTTTGTGCTGTTATCTCGTTGTATTAAAATGCGTGTTACTGAGTCACGTTGGCGTGTAACACTTTGTAAAATATTTGCAGGATTGGACAGAACAAGCAGAAGTCTCCTCACTGCATTCAATTCTCTGAAACCGTCTGTGACCTGACCAGCTACCTGACTGATGTGAACGCCTGCTACACGGCCGATGTGCTGTCCGGGCCTCCACTGGGGGGCACCTCTGACCTCATTGAGTTTCCACACACAAGTTCACTGAGATTTTGTCCCTACAGAGACAGTAAGTATTTTTGCTGTTCAGGTTCAAGTTGTCTGGAGTTTAACTACAAGGTTTCATTACAGAGTGATGGTTGAAGAAGAGCTATAACACGTGTGACATATGTCACAGCAGAACAAAACCTTTATAATAAAGCAGATAAAAGTAATATATAAGTGGCCAAATATTCAAACAGATGCAACTTATACTCCAAAAAACACATTGATTGAGTGGTGTGTTTCCAATCTGAGCTTCAGTCTATTTCTGATGCCTGAATCTCTTTATTAAAACACTAAAGTTTTACCCTTGAAATTTCTACTTCCAAGTTTCATCTCTCTCAAATCAACCCAACATCAACAGCTGGATTTGATCAAGTTCATCATCTGCAGCACATTCAGCAGGCAAAATGACGGCATTGGTTTGCAATTTACGTTTCATGATATTTATAAAATACAGTGCTCCCTTACTACGTCATGGTTCACTTTGCGGTTTTATTTTCCAGAAAAATGCTTTGTTATTTGGAGTGCACTGTGTTCTGCATTGGGATTGGCTGGAGACCTTGTCAATCAATCTCTTCTGTGCCATGTCTCCTGTACAGAATTTGTTCATCTACATACAATCTTCTATCGCAATCGGATCATTGTTTTCAGTCTATAAAACTGGACTTATTTTTTGTGAAGGTTTAAACTTTGAGTTCAAACACAACAGTGTGACAATGTTCATGTGTATCTGAGAAAGGTGTAGAAGGTGTATAATGAGGGGTTTGACACCCTCAAAATGTCTGTAATCTGACTTTCATCTATCACAGATTCTTTTTTAGAACATAACCTAGTGATAAACAAGGAAACAATGTTTTTAACTGGTCACATTCTGGAAAAAACACATTAGAATAGAACAAAGGGATTTTTGTTAGAGGACTCCAGAAGCTTTAAACACTAGCAATACCAGTCTTTATCAGAAGAGGCACTGAAGTCAATCTCTATATCAGTAAATTTAGTGATTATCCATTAGCTGACTAAATCTTTTAACTGCATTGTTTTCTCCTGTCGGTATTTTTAACTTATTGAGCTTTTTTTAAACTCTCCCAGACGATCTGAATTTAAATAACAGAATCAGTCTCCTAGTTACACTTAAAGACTAAAGCCACGCTTGCTTAGGTGTTTTAGCTTCACATATTGTAAAAACATTACGCCATTTTTTCTGGGAGTTACTGTGAATTACTACCCAGCCAATCACCACTTTGTTCTTGATGAAATCAATATGCCATGAGATGACAGCACCATTTAGTTCAAGATGTGTTATTCAGAATATGCCCTTTGTTGAAGACATGGTGTCCATGTCAATGCAACCAGTTAGTTAAAGAATCTCCTGATCAATGATTATTTGTATAGTGACTGGTATCACAGCTGGTACAGTTATGTCTCAGTCAGAGTTTGTATTAAACCACGAAACTGCAGCCAACATCCCTTTACGCCTGTTTCTCCACTGCACGAAACTATAGAACAGGTGATGACAAGACTGAAGTAAGGCCCAACCCCTGCCTAAAAAACCCAAGCTGACACCAGCACACATGTATGCTCTGCTAGAAGTAAACTTCATCTATTTCCTGTTTTAAGAAAAAATTCTTCAGCGAAAAACACAGCTGTGTCATGGTATTGCCAGCGTCCCTTACCATAGCCAATCTGTTTACGGAAGGAGTAGAGAGCAGAGCCTGACATGCTTCCCTGGAACTGTACTTGCACATTCTTTCAGATGTGTGCATGGCACATGAGTTCAAATCCAAACCCAGCAAGTGGAGGAATTCACTCGTCATAACGGTGCTATAAACAGATGAATCAGGTTTACTCAGAACAACACCAAAGACCGTTGTTTCCCCTTCTTGGACTGTTCTGTACACACGAACAAAGACAGGAATCCCAACGTTAAGGTGAACAAAAAAACATGTTACAGAATGTCTTTAATCTCCCTGGCCATAACCCCATGTTTGATTACCACCACCCAACTGAGCACAAGCAAGAAGCAACCAGAACATTACAGCACCAGGCAGATATCACACTAAACTGGTAGGAACCAAAGAAAAGATTCACATTTGGAACGACACATATGTCCGATGGACTTTCATGAAAGCTAAGAAAAAGGGAAGTTGTAGTACTGAGCTCAGGAAAGAAGAGTGGAGACGGGGACAACATTGTTCTCCTTTATGTGTGTCCTCAACACACCTAACATTCCTGCTAGCCTCAAACCCAGCATAAAAAAACCTACATCTGCATAAAAGAATGGTACACCACATAGGAACCACAGCATCAGTTCCTCAGGTCTGCAGTTCACCTGGGCCTGAATAAATACTGTACAACCGCTAACATGAGGAGAGGTCTCACAATGGAATCTTCTTTGTTAAATGTTAAAATATGTTTTAAAATTAAAATCTACATCAAATATTAACCTGAGATGTACAGGTACATGGTTGCAACGCCCAGTTCTGTAGTAAAGTTCCAAAGTTCCCTCTTTAAGGAGTAAAACGTTTGTTTTGTCTTGGTTCAGTTGCAGAAAATTCTCTGCCTCCCATCCACCCACATACACTTTTATATTCAGTCAGATTATTTGGTCCAGCGAACAAACAAAATAAGTAATTAATTAATTTATTCAACTTACAATGAACCTCACCAAAAGCTGGGCTGTTCCTTTATTCAGATAGACTCATTTCTGTTGAACTTTGACAACAATGTTACTTCACAGATGCTTCCTAAAAATGAAACAGAGTGCTTAACAACAAATAGTCCAATAAGACCGAGATGTCTCTGTAAGCTTAATAATTAAAGTCTCAAAAGCAGATAAATGTTGTACCAGTGTGTATTGTAAACAGGGGGCGTTGGTGCAGAGGTAGAGTGTTTGACCTGTTTGGAGCATCACAGGTTTATTGATTTTAGTTAAAACAGCATAATCGTGATTAAAAGGTCCACTGGGAAGACTGTTACAATACATCACTAGATGATCGTTCCTTTAGGTCCACAGGTGCGCTGCAGGTACACTTTTATTTTGAAGAGTTAAAATGAAAAGTACAGTATCGTCTCTCTTCTATTTGCATTAGTTGTAAAATGCTAGATAAACAGACCATGTTGATGCTGGTTGAAGCTGCCGATTTTACTGTAAAGGCGAAAAAGAACCTTTGGCAACACTGTAGGTTACTCAATGTGCTGAATTCATGAACTAAAATGTGGGAAATTCTGCACCGATTAAAAATAAAATGCGTTCACATTTTTCTATTATTATGGTTCAAAATGTTTTGGAAAACTCAAGTTACTCTGGGCCACATGAGGCCTACTGGCTGTCATTTGAACAGCCCTGAGCCACAGTCCCACTATCCCCAATAGGGGGGGGGGGGGGGGGGGGGGGGGGCATCGTGATAAATGAATCAAACAATATCTTTTCTCTTGCCATACAGGGACTGAAAACTCCTACGATGTTCTGGAAAGAATTTGTTTTGACCCTTTCCTTTGATCCTACATAACTAGTCGGCACTTCTGTGTTCCCAGCTGCACTTTATTTAATTAAGTGGGGACACATCACAGCATTTGGGGGACTTTACAGACTTAGCAGCACAGCTGTTGAAACAAATTTCTAAAAAAAAAAAGCTTTAAAGTTCAAATACTAAGAGAGCGTCAGTGTAACAACAACCTGAGGCCTAACAATGTTTGTATCATTTATTCACCATCACTTCCCTCTTTTTGTTGTTTTGGAAGAGACCATCTGCAGTTTTCCTGATCAAATGAGTAAAACTCACTGATCCTTTCAGTTTCCAAGGTTCAGAATTTGACATAGGAGCAAACGTGGAGCTGACCAAATCTCCATGTCAAACCCCAAAACAAAGAGAAAGCAGAGAAAGATTATGTTTATGTAACCCCTCACGTGTAAAGGATTGAAGAGAGTTAAATAAAATCGTCATTTAACCAAAACAATTATAGCATTCTTGTTGTTCAAATTTATGTTACAACAACTGTCTGTAGGTCTACTCTGCTCAGTAAAAATTGAAGCTTTCCTGTCATTTACTTGCTCAATGTCTTAGGTTTTTATTCTTTACAGACCCTCTGCTATGAAAATGGTGTTTTTGGTGTTTTTAACATGTTTTTGTGGCATTTGTCTCATGATGGAAGACATATCTATAGAAAATTAGGCTCAAAATTGGGTTTCTGAGTATTTCCTTGTTTAAATCGTAAATGAGGAGCAGACGAAAAAATGCTTTTTTTTAAAAAAAAGTAAACCTGTGTCAGAAAATATTTGTGGGCCACAAGCTCACTGCGAAGCGCTCTCAGCAACGAGGAGGGGAATTGGTTGCTTCATGCCAACAGTTCTGCAGTCAATTCGAAGGTAAACTCCTAATGAAGTCCTGCCGTTCTGCAGAAATTCTGTCTAAGAAAATGACAGGGTTTGTTTTATTTTCGCAAAAAAATGCCATAATCAGATTTGAAAAACCACTGGAAACACTTTGAGAATATATCAACAGATGATTGGAGTGGGTCTTTAAACATAAAGCTAAATACTTCTATTCTGTAGTGACATGTAGGGTATATTTTGACTCTATGACTCTATGAACTATGAATATATGACCAATCAATGGTCTTTATCATCGTCTTCCTCCAGCGGAGATTGGTCGTCTCGACTTTCAACTGATAAGGAACGAAGATAAAACCAGCACCACGCTACAGGTGACAGACCCGCTGACTGCCGTCTTCAAAGATGGACGCCAGCTCAGCATAAGGGATATATTCTCTGATCAGCTGCAGTACAAAGTCACCTACTGGAGGAACCAAAGCACTGGCAAAGTAAGTACCTGCTTCAGGTTATGGTTAGGGAAGATTGCTATTAAATAGTTAGGATGTTTGCACCCACAGTACTAATGATGATGTAAACAAAAACTGGCAGAGACTTAGAATCAACTTCACTGATTCCTTCTAGATGACTACTTCAGAGAAACTGGATGTCCAGCATCTTAGACCCAGCAGACAGTTTTTTCCTGAACACGCCCCTGTGGTAGCAGATGGTGGTGTGTAGGGGGAGTTGCCATGGTCAGTGATGTCCAGCAGTTTTTCCACTGACTTCCTCCATGCTTCTGTCATCAGAGACCTTAATGCTGACCACAGAGCCAACCTTCCAGATTAGCTCATCCTGTCTGGATGTGTCCTTTTTGGATGTGAACTAGAACATTGCCAACTAGGGGTGTAACAATTCATCAATCTCGTCAAATTATAGTCCTATAATTTGACCAGATTGATCTGTCTGAGGCAAGTTGTTAAATGAACTAAGCTGTAACCTTATAAAATTGTTTCAAAATGAAATAAATCTAGAATCTGGAAAACTTCACCTGCGCTGTTCAGCACCCAGGTATTGGTAGGTTTTGGTTAAAGATGTGCTGGATCAATCTTAGGTCAGTGAATTGGATCATTCAAAATGACTATGAATCGTATTGTTAACCACAAATTAGGATATGAATTGAACCGTTGTTAAAAGGAATTTTTACATCCCTACTGGCAATTATAAACTGTTAAACATCCGTAGCAGTTTGCTGCAGATGTTAAAAGAGTGTTGTCAGGAACTACTTCCTGTTCTTTGTCTTCCTGACCATTGGTTGGTTTTAGATGTTCAGTCCGGTTTGTCATCCAGACACAGCCTGAGGTGTTTGTACTTTCTTATAGCCTCCACTTCAGCTCCCTCTGGCAGGATTAGTTGAGATCTTGATCTGAACCACCCAAAGTCAATGACCAGCTCTGTCTTCTTAGAGGCATTACGCTGTTGGTGTTTGTTGTGTCAACAGGCAGCAAAGTCTGAAAGTCCTCCTCTCTGTCACCCCTGCTGCATCCAACATCAGCATCCAACATCAGCATACATGATGTTGGATGCTGATGTTAAACCCTATCCAACATCAACTTTGTCGTCAGCTTACTTCTGAATGTGACACAGTTGTGAGTTGTATTAGTGTACTAGGTGAAAAGTACAGGGGCCGGCACAGTGCCCTGTGGGGCTCCGTTGCTCCAGATCACAATCATTCATTCACAGACCAGGCATGTAGCATTGGGATGGTAATACCACTTGCTGACACATGTGTACATAAAATTGTGAAACAGTTCTCCAAAAAGATAATGTTTTATCATTCAGGACTTGGTCAACCAATATCAATATCAATGTTTCTTACATTGTTCTTGTTTCACACACAGAAACTATCACAGTTTACTGTAGCACAATAACTGTTTAAATGTAACTTTGCTCTTTGCTAACCAGAAAAATCTCAGCGCAGAGGAGTCACTTATTGGCACACTTCGTTTAGAAGACCATACCATGAGCAATAACCTATAATAACATCAAAATGTTCCTAATCTCAAAAACGTGACTGCTGACAAACAGAATAAGTTTTTAGGCTCTATGCTATAGGATCAAGTTTATTGAGAAAGGCAACTTCTTGTCCTCAGAAAGTGTTGCAGTCTAAGAACAGCAACATAACACTGACTGACCTGGATCGAGGGGAGAGCTACTGCTTCATCATTCAGGCCCTTATCGCTGACCGCAGCCTGGACAAGCAACTGGGGGAAATGAGTCAGACCAAGTGCTCCAAAAATGAAAAGCCGTCCATCTTCCAAGGTGAGGTATCCCCACTCCATCATTCACACCAGCACATAAACAGCATCTATGCTTTTGGTTGCTGCACAGCAGAGCACACAGGTGTAGGATGGTGATTAAGTTTGGTTGAACGTATTTCTTCAGCTCCTTTAATCTGTAATTAGGTCTTTGCTCCTTTTTGGTATTAAAGATAGGATGATGGCCTTCACACTGAGTGAAGAACTGTTCCACAGTTTCTTAGTATGCAGCCTCTTGTCCATCACCATAGGAGACCATCCACTCAAATAAACAATCCTTCAGCCTCACAGGTCTTGGTCTGTGAACCGTTACGTAATCCTAGCAGCTGTGGAGGTGTTTACTTGTGTTTTTAGTTGCTTTTAATGCAGCAGGACAGCCTGAGTTAGAACAGGATCTCTACAGGGCGGCATGGCTGGTCCTAAATGGTCAAATCCATTCCAGCCCTTAGAAACTCTGAGCAGCTCAGCTTTGTTTTCAAGGTTTGGAGAGTTGGATCTCTTAAAGATTGTTATTGTGATCATTGTGAAGAAACACGGTTGAAAGCTGTGATGAAGGACAGGATTTAAAACTAAATCGTCCCAAATCCTTTGGATGCTGTTGAATCCACCGAACTGATTAGTTGAGCTCATGGAGGCTCTGGTCGTTAAGAAGGACGTTAAGTTTTTTCTAGTTATTGGTTTATTTTTTTGCTTTGTAAACTTTCTTTGAGCATTCTTGTAGAACCTTCATCTCCATCTTTCCATCCATCCATTTCCTTAACTCGCTGTATTACTGGAGCCAGTCCAGCTGCTGTCAGCAGTCTGTTGCAGGGCCACACAGTCACTCTCACAATTTAGAATCACCAATGAACCTATGAGGCATGTTGGTGGACTGTGGGAGGAACCCAAAGAAACCCCACACATGGAAAAGAAGAGCACGCAAAAAGGACCCCGCTGGGATTCAAACCAGGGCCCTCTCACTGAGAGGCAGAGCATCTATCCCCTTTCCATAGATTCTTTCTTTGTCATGTTTTTCATCTTCTTTGAGTCACTGATGATTTTAATAGGAAAAACCCTTTCATTGAAGTTAATGCAGTTTGTCACACAACATCAAAAAATGTGCCGGACATGTGTGAGGTTATGATGCAGTGGTATAGCGGTCAACCTCTGATAGGAAGGTTTCTGCCTCGCCTGCCCTTGTGTCAGTGTTCTTCCACACTGCTCCAGGTGATCTGGTTAACACCTTGCAGGTGACTGTAAAGCGCTTTGGGTCTTAAAAAGTGCTATAAGTACATAACACTTATATGCCATTTTACACGTGGCCTTAAAGACCCTTCCTGCGTAACACAGCAACTATGTACATTCAGCGCATATTGCACGGATGAAGATTGACCATATGTGACTAGACGTGGAAGAAGTGAGAAAAGTTGTGGTTCTTTACATAAAATGTTCACAGAGGCATCATGAATGAACCACGTCAAACCCACGGAGGAAGCACAAATAAACCACACAAAGAACATGAAATCAACGTAGAACATGAACCGTGTGTGATTATTGTGCTGTTTATATGCAATTCATTAGTGATTTGTGCGTCAATTACGTACATGAAAGTTAGACATTGGTGGTACATGCGTGAAAAGTCTGTTAGACGTACGTGAAATGTCATGGAATGCCTTAAATTTGCATCCCTGAAACATCACTCGCACGTGAGCACAAGAGTTATGTAATAATTGTGCATAAACTACGTAAAATACACAAACATGAATTAAGTGTACCACGCATGTATTACGATAGATGATAATGTCATACGTGGAAAATGTGTACATAGAGGCTGTGTGACACAGCCGTAAAAGTCCTGAGCTGTTAGATTCAGTGAACAGCTGGCTGCTGACAGGATCCACTGTAGTCAAACAGCGCCCCCATGAGGAGAGTCAGAGTAAGCCCATTTGGTTTTATTTCTAAAAACTAAAATGTTGACATTTTTTTCTGATCACATTAACCTGACTAAAACAGTCTGTTTTCAGTGAACCAGTAATAATTATTAGCATCTTAAAATCTGGATGATGCATTTCATTTTAGTCCAGTCTGTTTTTTGGAGGTTTTAGACCTCAATAAGAAGACAAATGGGCATCTTTACTGTGTTTTCCTGCAGGAAGAGCACAGACTGAATAGAAATGCAGGAACTGCTCATTTCAAAGTTCTCAAGTGCAATCAGAGGTGTGGACAGAGACGTTCTTCGCAGAGCTGTGATCAATTAGTGCCATGTGGTAAAAAATGTGCTGCTGACAGGGTTTTTATGAAAGTTCTCCCTCAGGAGACTGTGAGGATCCTGCTTTGTCTCACATCTGGGTTGAGTTTTACTGCGAGCAAACAGATGTGAGGATGTAGAGCTGGATATTCACAGACTGATCCCCAAAACACGGCCTTGTTTACAATTTCAGTTTTTACCCAGCATCCTTTTCCCTTCCACCAGCTCTACATAAGTACTGAGAGAGGCAAACACTCATTCTGATGATATTATCTGTATTAGTACAGGAGCTTTTAGCTCAGTAATGGGTACAATGTTTGTTTATCTGAATAGTTTTTTTCATTGTGATTGTTGTTACACTTTACCTTTAAGTGTGTTTTTAGTGTTATTTATTATCTAACTGCTATGGTAACAAGGTAATTCCCCCTTTGTGGGATCAATAGCGTTTTATTCTATTCTATTATATTCTAAAGTGCTATAAACAGAAATTTAATTTTGAAAATAAAAAGAAAACACAAACAAACACAACACAACAAAATAGTTTCTAATTAAATAGTTTGAAGAAATAGTTTTAGTGTTTCTGTCATATTTCATGTTTTTTTTTCTCTTTGCTTTTATGTTTTTTAACCTTCAAATATTAAGTTTAGAAATAAAAGTCTCCAGCTCTGGACCTATGGTAGACAACAGAAGCTGTTTTCTCTTAAAGAGTGGACAGTAATACCTGTTTACAGGTGGAGAGGTTTGACTGAACGTCCTTAAAGGTTTTGCAGCAGAAGTTTAGGGTGACATCATGCTAAAAGGCCAATGACATGCACTTATAGAGCACTTTACTATAAGGCTCAAAGTTTTACAGTCATAAGGCCCATTTAACCCTTGTGCTATCCTAGGCACTTTAACATTGGGAGTGGGGTCATCTAGACCCACTAGACAGTGCTCTGAACCTTTTTCCTTCAATGATTTGTGATCTTCACTGGTGTCCATGGATTACATGAAATCCTCTCCACCTTTATCCACCTTTGTCATGGTAGGGAGAACACATCAATGTAAGGGAGGGGTCATAGGATAGCACAAGGGTTGAGGTGGGAACTAAACCTTTGATCCTTCAATCAGAAGTTGACCGCTCTATCTCTGCACTGCAACTGTGTTGTGTAATTATGTCCATTTTTGTATTAAGTTGTTTCCCAATTGATTCTAGTGAACAAAAATGAATAAAAGTAAAGGATTTTTACTGATCCATTTTTGGTGGTATTTAATGCATTTGTGCTGCTGACAGTGTCTGACCTACCAACTGACCTACCGACCGACCTACCGACCGACCTACCAACTGACCTACCGATTGACCTACCGACCGACCTACCGACCGACCTACCGACCGACCTACCGACCGACCTACCGACTGACCTACCGACTGGGGGAGAGAAAAAAAACTGAGGTTTAGTTCACTGAACTAAGTCCTAAAAAAAAAGTGCTATGGAAAATTCAGTCCTGTGACTCAAACTCTCCTTATTCCACCAGCGTCTGCAGAGCCCTGAAGACAGCAGGCCGTCAAAGAGTTTTCTAGAGAACAGAACAGAGTGCAGTCTTTCTTGATTACGCCGTCTTTAAATCCATTTCTTTGAATAGAAATCCTCTGACGTGTGGGGGTCTTCCTGTCTTCACAGTGTTTTCCCTGGGAGTCATTGCCGCAGGCGTCCTCCTGTTGCTGCTGCTCGTGGGAACTGTCGTTGGCATCTCTCTGGTTTGCCACAGACACAGGAAGAAAGCTCTGAGAAGACAGAAGGGATTGCCGCTGGAGACGATATAGTGACTGCAGGGGCAGATGGTACTACTGAACTCGAGGCTGCTAGATGTCCAATATTCCAATGTCCAAATACTGTAATTTTTTCCTCATGTAGTTTCTGTGAAACTTCCTCTAAATGTTTTTGTTTTGTTGCATTCCAAAAGCTGATGTCAAACTGGTTAGTTTCAGCTGACAGGTACGTCCAGTTCTCCACAGGAGACTTTATTTATTGACTTTATTGTAGACTTGAATGATTGGGGTGTGGGGATTATAGTAGAACTACACTAAATCAGCACACATTTGTGTACCTAATTCTTAATTTACTATATTTTACTGACATTACCGTCATTATTGCAATTTCATTTGAGAGTTTTAAAAATGTTGAATACTTGCAGATTTTCTATTTTAGTTTTTGAACGTTGTACATTTCCACCCTTCTTTGACCTGGTTCACGTTTTTTACTGTGTTTAACAATGATAAAATAATGCATTGACAACGCTGAATTGATATTATTGATTGGGAAATTGATGTTTTCTTTTTAACAGTTACTGAATTATTTTGGTCAAAGAAAAAAGGCTCAGAGCAACTTAAAGACGTCTTGGAAATGTGGCTTTAGAAAAACCGGCTGCTTTAGAGAAGATTTGTCTTTAGATCAATCCAGTGAAAGTGGTGCACTGTAAGATATTGTTTGGTATGAAAACAGGAAAAGGAAATGCAGGCTCTGCTGTAAAGCTGTAAAGGTACAACACAAGGTGGTTCAAAGAGATGGAACGTCTGCTTTTAGGAGACAGAAGGCTTAAACAGGGATAGATTTACTAAAAGTTTCTTATCACTATGAAATGATTCACATTAATCTTCAATCTAAAGTAAATGTGGATTTTCTTCAAAGCCAAACTCTCTTTTCCATCACTCTGGACTATCATTACCCACATATGACCATTAGAATCGGCACACACTGTCACAAACAGACACGGTTGGTTCAAATTTAAGATGCAGCTCTTTGGTAAATCCTAGATTAAACATGCTTTTGTTCTGAAAAGCTGCCCTTTTCTGGAAAACCTACAAATAAAAGCTTTACTGGAAAAAGAGACTGCATCAGCTGCTGCTGGGTACAATTGTCCTTTGGAAAGCAACGCAATAAATCCTAAAAGTTGCCGTCTTAGTCTTCCTGAGCAGAGCCAGTAGGAAAAAGAGAAACGCTGTTAAACAATTCGTGTAAAGCTGAGACAGTGGAGCCTACGGTGGCCTGTGAGGCATATCATCATCTGAGGTTTTCTGGTATTAGGGGTTCTGAAAGTCCTTCAGAGAAAAGATGGGGAAGTTTGACTCTTAGAGTGTAAATTTGACCTATAGACTTTTTATTAGTAGTAAAAAACAAAAACATACTACAGGACTAGAGTTCACAGAACATGTCAATCATGTTTACCTTAAGTGTTTTTTTTTCCCACAAATTTAAGTGGTAACTTATTGTTAAAATCATCTTTATTTTTTTAATTCTATTAACAACTAAAGTGACAACAATGTATCTGTGCTGACTTGTTAAACTGTTTAGAGAACACGTGAACAAAGGAAGTGGGTTTACCTTTAGCTGAGAAGAACAAGTGTGCTCTCATGTATTGTATACACTACTGTTTTCATGCTTTTTTAAATAAAGTTACAAGTCCTAACTAATTATGTTTGTATCTGTATGTTTCACACATTCTAAAGTTAATTTGTAATTTGGAATATTTTCATTTCTTGATAAAAGAAAACCAACGTTATATGTACTGTATTCCATCCCAGTCAGTGCTGGTCATTGCGAGGCCACACAGACAACAACTACACACTTACAGTTACAACTAGGAACAATTTCAATGAAGGCAGAAAAATGCTAAATCAGTACACGCCATTTACCAATTAAGACTCATCAATCGAACTAAGGCCTCAGTCCCATGCACCAAACATGGGTTGATCTGGATGAGTGTTGTGGGTTTTTGGGTTGTCGGGGCCAGTGAAGGGTAGTACAGAGGACCGGTCGTACTTTCAGGGGAGTGCAGGTGTGTCTTGCAGTTCCCTCCCTGGAAGCTGGTATGGTTAACTTAAGGAGCCGCCAAGAAAAGGTTACCCCCCCCCTCCCCCGGGCAAGTGTTGCATTCATGTGTATGCACGCGATACAGACGTGCCTGTAGGACGTCCATAGGATGCCCATGAAAACTGTGCTCTGATTGTCTACTTTGATTTCTAACAGCCAGGTTGCACGCAAGGAATCCGTGCATGTGTGGGTTTTCTCTGAGCACTCAGACTTTCACCCACAGTCCAGAAAAACATGCTTCATAAGTTAATTTGTGTCTCTGAATTGCCCCTTGGTGTGCATGCGAGTGTGTATATATGTGTGGCTCTGCAAAAGACTGTTGACCTTCGGGGTGAAGCCCGCCTTCACCCGACAGTAGCTGAATTGACTCCATGACACAGAAAGGGATTGAATAGCTTCTGGAAATGGATGGATGCTTTTTAATGCGTTTCTTTGAGAGAAGATCACACCAAAGTCCTAGACAGCAGTTGTCCAGGCTGGTACTGCTTGACCTTTTAACCCACAAGTGGATTTAGTTTGGTTTTCAGTTCATTTCCTCAGTTTAGCCAGATCTTCTTGATGAAAAGAAGCTAAAAAAAAGCACAAAACTTCCATAAATTATTAATTATTACTAATTATTAAACATGAATATTAGCAAAACTACTGTTTATCTCACCATTCAAAGCTGATGATTGTAATGTAGAGAATTATGATTGCAAGGATCTTCAGGGAAACACGGATAACCATCCAGAACTCTAGATTATCTGTAGGACAGCATGTTCTTTTTAATGTTTTGCTCTAAATCAATAACCTTTATTAAACTGTTTGAATAATAAAATAAAAGAAAAAGAAAATCATACCTTTGAAAAACACTTTTTTCCCCTCTGAATCTAAGAAAATCTTTAATTTTTGGATCTCAAAAGAGTCTAATTTGATCATTTACCTGCAGTGCTTAGATGAATCTTTGGAGACGTCTGGTTCCCCTGATCATTTGTAGCCACACAGTAATAAGCTCCTCCTCCTTCTGTTGCATTCAGGCTGTAAGATTCTCCTTCAGCTACTTTCACGTCTCCATCTTTGCTGCTCCTGAACCAGCTGAAGTTTCTGACAGCAGGCTTGGCTCTGCTGGAACAGGTCATCGTCACCCGGCTACCTGCTGACACTAAACCTGAAGGACTGATGGATGCTGAGGTGTTCCTAGGAGCATCTGAGGAAAATGTGACACAGAAACTTTATTCATCAGAAGCAGCTGAAGTGTGATGTGCTGACAGATCACTTACATGAAACACTGAGAGTCTTGTGTGTCTCTGCTGTCTTTGGTGGTCCTTCATTCACAGGATATCTGGCAGAACAGATGATGATCAATCCATCATGAGAGTCTGACGGGGTGATGTTCTTCTGGATTTTAGTCGTAAAGCTTCCATCCGTGTTTTTCTCCGTTTGTCTCTGAGAGTCTGGTTGGAGATTCCAGGTGAGTTCAGGAGGGGAGTGAGGACAGGGAGTGGGAGCCGAGCAGGTGATGGAGACAGACGCCCCCTCCTTCAGACCAGCTGGGATGTCAATGCTGGGACTCTGAGGAGAATCTGTGATTCCACATCAAACACGCAAGTTACAAACACAAAATAACGTTACGAAACTTTAGTCAGTAAGATCATCAACTGTTTTCATCAAATTAAGCATTCAACTCTTTCCAAATGTACAGTAGCAATACCTCAATCCCAAAGACTGACATTTTTCAAATTCAATATGTAGATTTGCTGTTCACTGATAGTTACTTAAATAGTTGCATTTAGTTGCAGTTGCCTGCTTTGTTTTTTACATTTATAGTAGTGTGAACAAAATAATGTCTTCTGTGTGCTGTCAGTATCTTAAAATTCAACTTTGTGGACGTTGAAAAGCACCACTTTGTTCAAGGACAATTTCCTTCAAGTCACTAGTCATCTGTGCTTCGATTTTACTCTAAAACTTTTTATCATGGAGTTTGTTGTCTCAACTTCATCAAAAATATTAATAGTCCCACTCCGATCAACTTTTCATCTATTTACAAAGTGTTCTCAGTGGTCTGTTATTTATGATTATGCTGCTTTTAGCCAACATTGTTGTTTAAAAACTGTTGTTTTCTAGGACAGAGTTTAGGCAGAGCGGCAGGAATTCATTAGAAATTCAGCCTGTTGAGCAACCCCGCCTCCACATACTGTACCATCACTCATTCGTTTACGCACTCTCCTCCTAGCTTACAGCTCCTCACAACCCTAACCTAAAATTATTGGTGCATCTAAAATGGTGAGCAGTTTTGGAGCTATCCAGCAGTACAGGTCTGATCCAGATTCCAGCTCAAACGGGGAAAACAAAGACGTACACAGGTCTGTTTGTCTGCATCAGAATGGAGCAGAGCAGGAGACTGTGGCTTGTCATAGAAACCGTAAAATGTCTGCTACAATCTTTTTCAAACTGTTTTTTTTTTTCATCTGCTCCTGATTAATCACAGTTTGAATAAAGAAATACTCAGAAATGCAAATCTAAACGTATTTTTCTTTACAAATGTCTTTCATCATGAGATGAGAAACGCCACAAGAACATGTTCAAAACACAATTTACATTGGAACAGGTCTTTAGCAATTTCTTACCTGTAACTATCATTTGAACCGGATCACAGTTAGCTATTGCATTCAATGTCTTACTCTTAATTTGGAAGAAATATATGTTTGGAGGAATCTTTTCTAGATGAGAAAACTGAGTGGTGCAGTCTTTTTCTTTCAGGTTTCCAAGAATCTTCATGTTAGTTTGGTTTGTTGTTTCATTGCTGCTAACATGCTTTGGATGATAAGAAAGTGAATAACTTCTGATCCACAGTCCGAGGATTCCTTCCTTTTCCTCCAAGTCTTTTTCTAGTTTCACAGTAAAATTGCATGGGACTATCAAACAGGATCCACTCAGGGCTTCTATCTTCTTTGGTGCAGAGATGGAAAGATGTGAAGGTAAATTACAATCAGCCAAAACTCCTAGAATGATCAAATAATGTGAATGAGAATCATTTGCAAGAATTTGTTAAAATGTGTTTATATGGCAAATTTTAATGCAACTGATGCAGACCACCGTGAAACATTATAGCACTGAACAAAATAAAACAAATGAAAAGGAAGTTTTACGACACAGGAAGGACTGAGTGGACTTTATTCTAGCTCCACATCTGAAAAGTCATTAATTTTTGGTTTAATGTCAGCGTGTTTCCAGTCAAAAGACTTAAAGTTCTTCCTCAACTATTTTTTTTCTATTGTAAAATCTTTCTCAGGGGTCTTATATTTATGATGATGCAGTTTTGAGCTAAATTCAAAAAGCTTGTGTCGTTTTCTAGGACATTGTATGTGGACGTCAGCAGGATCTCATTAGAAACCCGCTTTTGGGTTTGGAGTGTTGGCGCGGAAGTTAGCCATGCTAATTTCCCAGCATGTTTGTTTACATCTTTGTTTACACTCTCTCCCGCTAGCAACAAGCGCCTCACAAGCCCAACCGAACAGCAGCGTGGCAAAAAACGGCGAGCAAATTGGAGCTATCCAGCCCCACAGTTTACAGCCAGATGGCACTTTGGCCCCCCATGGCAGTGGCCACGTCATAACCCGAGCTTTCTCAAACATGTGCTTGGCATCTGCTCCTGATCCAACGTAATATGAACAGTTTTAATATTTATTTCTTTTATACATGTCCTCCATTTTGAGAAAAGTGCTACAAGAACATGTTAAAAAGACTATTTGTATTCGAGTGGGTCTTAAATGCCACACTGGGGCACATTGGGATGTGGGTCTGATTTACAACCACATGAACTCTGGTACAGCTGAAGACAAACTTTCCTTTGGGCTAAAGAGGAGAAACTAACCAAAAAGGGTAAATGATGTGAAGGACATTCATTTTATGTAGCAACTTCTCATACCCACAGATAAAACCAAACATCTCAGCCTCAGATCAAACCCTTGATACAATAAGTGGACACCTGATAAGACACCTGCTAGGGCTAGAGTTGCACAGATGTCATGAAGGGCATATCAGTTCTCTCCTTTTCTTCAATGACCTCACATTAAAAATGAAAAATAGAAAGATCTGAAAAGCAGGTAAATAATTTAGAAAAGAAAAATAGCTCACCTGAAAAACAGTTGGAACACAGTAACATAGAGAATACCAGCACAACAACAGACAGAGCTGCCATTAAACCGCTACAAGCATTCTTCATCTCTGTGGAATTAGAAGAAAAAAGTTTCAAGGTTTTTAGTAAAACTGCTCTTAAATAAAGCAGACAGCGCTGGAACTGCAGGTAGCAAACCCGAATTTTGAGATGAATTATATGTGCAAATGTTAGCGTAACCCTTGTGCTATCCTATGACCCCTCCCTTACAGTGGCGTGTTCTCCCCACCATGACAAAGGTGGATGAAGGTGGAGAGGATTTCATGTAATCCATGGACACCAGTGAAGATCACAAATCATTGAAGTAAAAAGGTTCAGCGCTCTGTCTAGTGGGTCTAGATGACCCAATGTTAAAGTGTCTAGGATAACACAAGGGGTTACACAAATTTCCACAAGAAGTAGGATACACTACAAATTCACCTTGAAAGACAAAAGATCAATTTGAGCATTATTAGGTAAAAAAATTAAAAACAACAAATATCTGTATACAAAACATGATTTTTCTCACCAGAGCAACAGAGAAACGAAGTAGTTCTTGAATTTTCTTTTTACGTTTTTTTTTTTCAAACAATCTGCAACTACTTAGAGAAAATCATCTACGTCTTCACCCGTTTGTCGAGAAGAAGCTTTTTGCCTCGTGCTATAACCTTCCAGCTTTGAAAGTGTCAAATATGAGGTCATTCTTTTGGTTTCGTGCTCATCAGGGTCGGGTGTTTGTGGTTTTCACGTCTCTCTATCAGCACTTAAAATAACCTATCAGTTTGTTTCACACTTCATTACGTTGGGTATTGAAGTTGGGCTCAAGCCCGGAGACATCTTGCATGTTTGTGAGACGCTGATGCCCAGATGCTGATGGTGATTCAGGCCAGAATCAAGGAGTCAGAGGGGAGAACGGGGCGAAGGTGGGCCGACTGAATGTCTGGAATGCGGATAAACAAACTTCAATGACCTTAAAGGCAGGAGCTTGATTGTGATTGGCTGTGAGGAACGTGAGCACTTGGCTCAGAATGAAGAACCAGCAGACTGAGGTAGATCTTCCTCATTGCAATGGCACCAAAGCTTCACAAATATTCTCTGAGGGAGCACAGCTCTCCACGTGCCATCTACAGATGTTCCAGTTGCAGAAAGACCAAGGATTTCACAAACTGCACTTGCTTGTGTATGGTGGGAGCCAGTGCTCCCCCAGTCCTGGTACGCGGACTGGTACCAGTCCGTGGGAGAGAAGGTACTAAACCACAGAGAGAAAAAAACACAACCTACACTTTTCCCTTTCAATCTGAAGGAAGTTTTTTTTTGGATACTCTCCACCACATCCTACTCCTTCTTAAAGCAAGTCAAGTCCTTTTTCTTTTTTTTTTTTTTTAGTTAAAGTTTTTTAAAGATTTATTGCGTCACCTTCTTTTTGTGAAACAGATCCATTATGTTTCGGTTTTGTAATTATAAATAATTATTAAAATATACAATTCAAATATACACTTCAATTAAAAAATGAACTGTAATTAAAAAAATATAACTATTCAAATTCACGAAGATCAGGACTTAACTTTTATTTGGACAATTAGCAAAATATGGAACCAACAAACTGATGTAGGCTATTTTTAAGAAAATAACCAAGACAAAAAAATACAAAGGGAAAAAATCCAAATATTTTGACAACTTAAATAACCCTTGCACTATCTTAGATGTTCCCACCCTTACTTTGGCGTGTTCTCCTATCATGACAAAGGTGGATAAAGGTGGAGAGGATTTCATGTAATCCATGGACACCAGTGAAGATCACAAATCATTGAAGAAAAAAAGGTTCAGAGCACTGTCTAGTGGGTCTAGATGACCCCACTCCCAACGGTAAAGTGCCTAGGATAGCACAAGGGATAAAGTATTTACATTAGACTTCTCTTAGAGCAGGGGTCACCAACCCTGTGCCCGCGGGCGCCACTGTCAATGACAACAATATCAATTCTGAGATAAAGGTAGACAAAAAAATAAAAATAAGAAAAAACGATTACAAAAGTTTAAATAGATAAAATAAATTACACAATGTCTGTGCATTCTTATAATTCATGTAAAGATTTAGAGATTAGGTTGAGACAGTTGAGTAATCCATTAATGCCAGGTTTCACCTTTAAGAATTCACAAGTATGAAGGAAATGCTTTACAATCAGTACATTTATCAGAAATTCCAGATTTTTGTCAATTAATAGTAATGGAATTTTATTGTATTCCAATTTAAAGTGTTAATGATGATATTTTGGGATTTGAGCCAATTATGAAAAGAAGACCAAAACTCTTTTACATGAAAACATTCAAAGAAAAGATTCTACATCCTTTCCACAAAAAAAAAAAAGATCACCATCCCAGTTAAAGCCAGAATGTAAAAAATGTTTAGAAGGGTAAAATCATTTAACGGGAATGCTCCAAAAATAGCACTGCTCATATAGCAAATCAATATACTGTGGCAATCTGGGGGTTAGCCCCGCTTTCAGCTTCTAAGACTCATGGGAAGTGGGGAATCTTGGTTGTGTTAAATCGCTCACCATAAGTGAGGGAGCTGTGAGTAGAAATGAAGTTGATGCTGTTTGGCTAGTGGTGGGTGTAAAAGTATGTATAAGGTGTATAAACGGACTGATATGATTGTCCACTAACTTATGTGAGAGTCGTTCTTGACAAACTGGGTTGTGCTTTGCATGGGGCACGGGGAGCAGATTCAGACATGTCCAGTGGGGCCGCCACCAAGTAAGAGGATAGTGCAGGGATGTCCAATTCCAGGCCTAAAGGGCTGGTGTCCTACATGTTTTCCATTCAACTTGGCCTTGAAGCTCCTTATTGGCTAAACACACCTGATTCAGGTAATCAACACGGGATCAAAGACACACACAGGACATCACACACAGGACCAGAGACACACTCAGGACCAAAGACACACATAGGAACAAAGACACACACACAGGACCAAAGACACACACAGGACCAAAGACACACATAGGAACAAAGACACACACACAGGACCAAAGACACACACAAAGGACCAGAGACACACATAGGAACAAAGACACAAACACAGGACCAGAGACACACACAGAACATCACATACCAAGCAGACAAGAACTTATTGCTAAAAATGATGTCAGGAATTCAGCTCTAATAATTTGATTATTTACTAATTTTTTATTAATTAATATTTTCTTGACTTTGCCTGTTCATATTTGCATCATTTGACAGAGTATATTTATTATTCTGGATTAATGTTTCTGTCTTTTTATTCACATTTATCTTTAAAAAGTTAAAGTTAAGTTAAAGTTTTAAAGGTTTAAAAGTTTAGCTTTATTGTGTTCAATAAATGTTTATCTTGTTCGGCCCGCAACCTAAAGTGTGTTTTGGATTTAGGCCCCCCCTGCAACTGAGTTTGACCCCCCCATGTAGTACAAGTCTAGACAATTCATGCATGTTTTTGGGTAAAATGAGCTAATAAAAATAGGGCACACAAAAGGGCGTCTCAAATTGTGTTTGTGTGTGTGCGTGGGGGGGGGGGGGTAGGTAGGAGGTTTCTAGTAAACGGGTCCTGTGGCGCCCTTCATACCACTTAGTGCCCATGAAATAGCCCTCAGTCTCAAAAAGGTGGGTGACCCCTGTCTTAGAGTACTGAATTTTGTATTTCTAGTTTTTAATTTTTTCATTTTTAAATGGGCAGTTATACTTTCACCACCTTCACTTTTTTAGTAGACCTATTTAAAATAAAATGTACTCTGACATTTGCGAGGAAAATCTGCTTGACATGATGCAGGTTTCCCACACACATTCTGAAGATCTTCCTGGAAGTTAGGTGTTAAATATAACATTTTTTGCTCTTTTTTACCTCTTGCTATATACTTTTTGACCAAGACCAGGGTTCTGTTTAAAGGATCAGAATAAGCACATTGCCAAATTTGCAACTACAAACCAATCTAAATCTTGTAAAAGATAAAGTAACATGAGAAGAAACAAACCTATTTGTCTCCAAAGGTCTCATTGGACCCTCAAGTAGAACCCATCAGTTGTCTACTTCAGAGGTCCCCAACTTCCCTGTGCCATGGTGTTAATGTGTTGGGTTAATTATATATATTTTAAAGGGCCGGTCTTTACGGCATAAACACAAGAAAATAAAAGGATAAAACCTGCATCAAACTTATTTTGTAAAATAAGTGCGAATCCACTTTGGATGCAACTTTCTTAGGAATATCCTGGTAATGATGGAGAGCTGGAGGCTGCATATTCTGCAGACTTATGGTGTGACCAGATTGCTGCCAGCTCACCTTTAAACGCTTGGAGAAGGTGCAACACTAATTTCTGATGTGGCTGGAGGTCGAACCAGAGGCACAAATATAGTTTTGACTTCAGTTTTATCTCCAGATTACCAACATCTTTTAACATTTTTCAGCATCCCAACACTAGAATCTCACCGCCTCCAATTAAATCTCACCTTTTTTGAGGAACATGCTGACCGCCAAGATCGACTCATACCGTTTAGGCTGCTTTGGGCTTCATTGCCACAGCCAACCACACAACAGGCTGCTCCTTTTGCTCTTCTTTTTGGCACATTTTGTCATGTTTGTTCTTTGGAAAACGCTTTTATCTCTTCCAGGCCTCCCTTTGACTTTCTTACTGCTGACTCCTCCACTTTTAAATCTCGTCTTTTAACAATATCAAAGGCTTGTGATCATTTGAAATGATGAACCGCTCTGGTCTATTATTTTTATTTGGTATATTTAAATGAATAAATAAAGTAGGGGTGTGCCAATACACACCCCTACTAAGAAATGTGGAGTCCTTGGGGGGTCCAATAGTCCTACACGCCCCCCATCCCCATTGAAATCCCACCTTTTGGTTTGTACATGGCTTATTCTAGCACACACCACCGACTCACACACAAACTCAATTTTACCTCCTTCTCTTCTTCTGTTTCCCATGCTTCCCCCTATACATCCTCGTCTCTCTCTTCTTTCTGATCCAAAACCCAAAAGTAAAAGTAAAATGAAAAATTATAAAAATGAATGAAAGTTAGCTTTAAGTATATAATAAAATTAGACAAATACAAACTCTGTGTATCCAAAGTTCACATAACCCCCGTTGTAACAATAAACTCTGTCGATCTGACAAGAAGCTCTGAACTTCTATGCATCTCCTCAGCATCTGGACCGCACCAACTAATTAAAAAGTATTCTTTACTCTGATTGATGTTTAGCTCTGATGTCGTTCTTCTCCAAAAATGCTTTTGGGGGTCAGAAACTATTCATCAACCTCAGAAAACATCAAGAAAAATTCAGCTGTGAAATGTTTGGAATCAACCAAACATGTTTGGTTTGGACCAATCTTGAAAAGTCTAGCATTAGTTTGGTGTGATGTTGGAACCAGATTATTGAAATGGTCCAAATACAACTTCGAAATCAGGATTTGAAGATTTTACCTGGAATTGTTAAACATATAAAGAAAATCTGTTGTGACAAAGTGAGACGTACAAAACAGATCACTCTTCAGTGTGGTCAGGTGTTCACACATCTGTGAAAGCTTCAAAGGAAGGAAAGCTAATTATTGCAACTGAATTACATAAAGGAAGCTGGTTAGCCTTGAGGGGAAGAAGCTGCACAAAGATCGACACTCTGTTGATGCAGGTTTTTTTTTTTTTTTTAGTGAG
This sequence comes from Oryzias curvinotus, assembly GCA_023969325.1. NCBI lineage: Eukaryota > Metazoa > Chordata > Actinopteri > Beloniformes > Adrianichthyidae > Oryzias > Oryzias curvinotus. The sequence goes on along the minus strand of CM043725.1, from coordinate 8,329,578 downwards.
CCTTTACTTTACTCAAAGATGACCTGGCATCTTGGATGTCCGTTTATATAAGAGTTTGCCCTTAAACAGGGATCTCTGAGCTGCAGCTGATAACTTTGTAGAAGGAACCTGGTTTGGAGGAGAATCTTTATCAGAAATTACAAATAAAATCTGGACTTTTTTGCCTTTAACAGCCACTGCATCCATTTTGCTCATATTGCAGGGATGGATTTCATTTTGTTGTAGCTGGAAGTAAACCATTTTTCATGGGCGCCGTCACAGTTCCGTTCTGAAATCCAGTCAATGGGAGGAAGTCAAAGTGTTGCTCCTGGCAGACAATGGTGGACATTTGTTCTGAACAAATCCTTAAACTTGAAACATTTCAGCTCCACAAGCTCTGAAACAGCACAGCAGTGAAAAATGAGACTTTCAGTAAAGAAAAACAAGGCAGAAAGATTTTCACCCTCAATCTGATTTAATTGAAATTACTCCCAAATGTTGAAGATCATTATTTCATTCCTGTATTAGAGGGGACAAAGAAGTGAATGCCATGGACCGGACCAACCTTCAGGTGTTTGGCGACTTCATCAAGGAAACTTGATTGTTAGAATATTTTATTTCTCATACAGTTACTGTTCTATAGTAGACTAAAACCATCATAGCATTAGTCATATTAAGCACATTTAAGGCTGCTTTGTGTTCATAATGAAGCCTCTGCTGCTGTTAGCATGATCTCCACCCACCTTCTCTACAACATGCAGCCATTAGACCCGCCAAAATAAAATCCCAGATATGTCATTTTTTGCCTTTAAAAATTTTAGACACACGAGTGTGTCCGTAACGGAAGCAAAAGAAGTCATTGCTATGGTTACGCAGCAGTTCGCTAAAAGACTTTTATTTGGAGGATGGTCATATGAACACTCCGCTGCTTCTTTTGTTAGAAAAAAAAAATCATTTTTTGTGTTTACAAAACGACCACAGATGATGGAAAGCATCAACAGAAGGAATTACAAAATCAAACCAGGTACTTGGCAGAACGTGGAACACTAAAATGTGGAAAAACTTCCATTGAGACCAGAACGGGATGGTGAGCTCAGAGACGCCCTCTGCTGGTGATGCATGGCAGCGCAGGAGGTGAAGTGCAGAACTGAACAGCTAAGGTTCTGCAGCAGGAACCTTCCAGAACAGTATTGACTGTAGCAGCAGCGTCTGCAATAACGCCTCATTTCACGCTAGCAGCCTACAGCACCACCTGCTGGTGAAGCAGCACAAACAGGTTCACTCAAGTCCAAAGGATCTAGTAGATGAGGGAACGGTTGGCTTTGAACACGCAGCAGACAGTGGCTGTAAGCCGACTACAAGTCCAGCGTGTGCCCTCTGGGGTCATTCTGATGGAGAAAAACTCCCACCATGGTTCTGATTTCAGCCGTTCATCTCAGAGAAAACAGACGCGTTGGGCTGAGCGCTGGTGACAGAACAGCGCTAAAGGTCTTCCAAGCAGCAGCATCACCTGTCATAAAGTGGATGATCAGGAAGATCCCAGAAGGCTGTTCTTCTCTGTAGACCGGCACCGTGTGAGCTCATCCAGACAAGAAAAATGATGCAACAAAGAAAAACACAAACACGGCAGTGACACCTCCCCTCACACGTCCATGTTAAACACAATTAATGATCAAAAGAAGAGACAGTAGTGACTTTAGTAGAAGGCAAAAGGCTTCCATGATTAAAAACATCATTTTCAAGTTCTACCTGAAGTGCAAAGAATTAATGTACAGATTTCAACGGCAGAACTTCATTCACGTCAGCAGACGGTTAGGAGCCAAACTCCACGGTTTCATCTGTGATGGGCTTGAACTCGTAGTTGCCTCTGCCGTCCATGTGAAGGTAAAACTTCAGAGAGAAGGAAAGCGGGAGACAAAAGCAGAGATGCTGTGTGAGAGCGGTCTGCCCTTCTGAGTAAACAAGAATGCTGAAATAGTCTTCACATCGAGGAAAACGGCTTAAACGTTGGGATTTATTTGACCATATTGAGAACGAAGTGACCTGAACACACAGACCAAACATGAGATTAGCTAGTCATTCTGATGGATACAAATCAGCTCATGGTTAGGGCTGCTTTCAGTCAGGAGGAAACAAACAGAAACCATCTGCTGCTGCTGTAGACATGAGCTGCTGCCTTCACTGTCACAAAGATCTCAAAATGTCTAAAAAAAAAACCTCGCTGGACTCTAAAGACTCTGCAGAGGAACATGTAGGACTTACTTTATGATGCTTCCACAGAGACTTTCTGTGAGACACCGTGAATAAAGTGATGCCCACCTGTGGAGTCAAGGAAGCCGTCAGTATATGTGGTCGTACACGTTGAGACATCTTTATCTGCACAGGTGCAATTCAGAGTGATGAGTTTGGTGTAAAGTCTATACTCTTTCCTTAATCAAACGTTCCATCAAACTGTGTTTTACTGGTGTTTCAAGGGCTGGAAAGCTTTTCAACTCTAATTCTTCTGAATTTGTTGGCCTATTTGTAAAAGAACACAGATCATGAGATCCAAGTGTGAAGGAGAAAACCGTTTGAGACTAAAAACATGACGCTAAACGACGTTTACTTTCACACAACTGGATGAGGTTTCTCATTTACCAAACGATGCTGGAGCAGATGAAACCTGACAGTAGGGCTGCATGATATGAGGGAAAACTCACCATTTGCGATACTAGTGATCCATATTGCGATGACAATATCACTTCCGATAAACAAACAAACAGCAAAAAAACAAAAACATACTTTCCATTTCACTGCAACAGTTTCATTCAAATAAGAGTCAACATAAAATACTCTCCATGTGACCCCCGTCTACACAGCATTAAAGGAGTCCATCCGATTAATAAATGCATAAAGGGATTTATTTAATATTTCAAGCTGCTATAAGATTGTTTTAGCCCATTTAAGGTTAATTGCAATTTTCGTAGACTTTTGCGATTTCTTGTATCGCAGAGCTTGATATCAGGATAACAATACATTAGCGATTTACCAGACGGTGTGAGTGCACCCTTAGACACGCATGAGACCAAACAGAAATCTGCTGCTAGAGAAGAGTCTATGATCCATGTAAGCTTCTAACCTTAGAGCCTTAGAGCATGCTGCACCCCCAGAGCACAAAAGAGCGCCCCCGGAGGTCCTTCATCCCAACGGTAGTCAGACTCTACAACCACACGGTCTAGGACTGTAGAAAACCGCTGCTGCTATTTATTGCCTTATTTAATCCGTTAACTTATGGCCTGTACTTTTACTTCCAACTTGTATTGTTATTATTTTTTATTCGTACCCATTGCTACCTTGTTTTTTGTTCCCTTCCAACTGCTATTTTTCTTGTTTTTGGCTGCTGTGACGACCTAATTTCCCCCCCGGGGATCAATAAAGTCCTATCTTATCTTATCTTATCTCTTATCTTGGCGGTTTTTATATTTGTCCTTTTATTCCACATTTAAAAGTTAATGAAACATTCTTTGTCGTTGATTTGTAGGCCATGTAAGCGAGAACCTTTCAAACGTGGCGTTCAGGGTCAGTGATCGTCCAGAATGTCTTGATCTAGATTTGTCTTCTAGTTAGAAAACAAACATTTCTTATTTCACTCTCTGTTGTAAACTGATTGTCTGTCTCAAATGTGCAGACTCATCTAATTTTATCCTAAATAAAGTACAGCTGATGATGCTGATGATGGCTGCTGTGAATTGGCACAAAGAACAGAACGCTGCACGGACGTTTCTGCAGCTGTGTGTCGGACTTCCTGCCTGAGCTTCTGCTGCTCCTCACCGTTTGGCAGTGGCTGTAGATGAAGTCCTCCACGTCCACGCTAACTGCACTTGTGCACTCGTCCAAGATGGCGAACTGGGGTTTGTGGTAGAACAATCGGGCCATCTGCACAAACACACAATTATCAGTCAATTTGAAGAATCCACTGACACTCTGAGCTTAGGGGGGGGTGGGGGGGGGTCCTTACAGCCATCCTCTGCTTCTCTCCTCCACTGAGAACATCCATCCAGTCCTGGACTGAATCCCAGCTGCCCTCTCTGTCCAGGATGTGACCCAGCTGAACGTTGTCCAGATACTGCTTCAAAACCTACACACAGATGTACACAAAAATACTTCTTGACACTACTTGACGTTTACTGCGACACAACACTGATTCAGAAAGAGCGGCTGATGTGAAAAAAAAAGATGCCATCTGTAGTCCTGCATGTCATCAGGATCCAAATCCAGAATCCACATGCAGCTTCATCAATACTGAGCTCGGCTCAACTGTAGACACTCTGATGTTCTCCCTCAGAACCTGCTGGGTGGACTTCACTGGAGCTTACTCCGCACCCAACTCCACAAATAGTCAGAATAAGCAGGACAACGTTTGATTGGCAGCTGCCTCTGACAGCAGCTCCCAGCATCTGCAACAGTTTAACTCTGGGAAAGAAAGGTGTAAAAATAAAACTTGTTTTTCAGCAGATGACGAGCTCTTTACTTTCTGGTTTAATTACAGTGGGATGAGAAAGTTTGGGCGCCCCTGATCATGTTCAAGAGTTTTCTTCATAAATCATTGGTTGTTTGGATCATCAATTTCAGTTAAATATATCATCTAGCAGATGAACACAGTGATATTTGAGAAGTGAAAGGAAGTTTATTGGATTTAAAGAAACTGTGCAATAATTTCTTCAAAAATAATAGGCAGGTGCGTAAATTTGGGCCCCCCAATAGAAACATGCCATCAATATTTCACAGATCCTCCTTTTGCAGAAATGACAGCCTCCAATAGCTTCCTATAGCTTCCAAAAAGAGTCTGGATTCTGGTTGAAGGTATTTTGGACCAATCCTCTTTGCAAAAAATCTCCAGTTCAGTCAGATTTGATGGCTTTCGAGCATGAACAGCCCGCTTTAAATCCCACAGATTTAAAATAATATTCAGGTCTGGGACTGAGATGGCCGTTCCAGAAGGTTGTACTTGTTCCTCTGCATGAATGCCTTTGTAGAATTAGAGCAGTGTTTAGGGTCTTTGTCTTGTTGGAGGATTCAGCCCCGATGCAACATCAACTTTGTCACAGATTTTTGAAAATTGTTTGTAAGAATCTGCTGATACTGACTGGAATTCATGAGACCTTCAACTTTGACAAGATTTCCAGTCCCTGCACTGGCCACACAGCCCCAAAGCATGATGGAACCGCCACCAAATGTGACTGTGGGTAGTAAGTGTTTGTCTTGGAATGCTGTGTTCTTTGTTCGCCAAGCATACCACCTCTTGTTAGGTTCAAATAACTGTATTTTAGTTTCATCAGTCCACAGCACCTTATTCCAAAATAAAGCTGGCTTATCTAAATGTGCTTCAGCAAACCTCAACTCTGTTTGTGGCATGTGCGCAGAAAAGGCTTCTTCTCTTCCATACAGCATCTCCTTGTGAAAGTGTGCTGAATGGTTGAACCATGCACAGTGACACCATCTGCAGCCAGATCACGCTGTAGGTGTTTGGAGCTGGTCTGTGGGTTGAGTTACATTGTTCTCACCATCCTTCACCTCTGCCTATCTGAGGTTTTTCTGGGTCGGCCACTCCGGGCCTTTACTTGAACTGTGCCTGTGGTCTTCCATTTTCTAACTATATTCCTCACAGTGGAAATTGACAGCTGAAATCTCTTAGCAAGATTTTTGTATCCTTCACCTAAACTGTGATGTTGAGCAGTCTTTGTTTTCAGCTCATCTGAGGTTCCCATGTTGACGTTCTTCAGAGAAGATGCAAAGAGGAGAAAAACTCTCTTTTGGCCACCTTAAATACCTGTTCTCATGATTGGCTTCACATGCGTATGTAGGTCATGAGTCAATGAGCTTATGATACACATTTTCTGTTCCAATAATTATTGCTAAAGGTAGTCAAATCAATAAAACAACAGGGGGGCCCACATTTACGCACCTGCCTGTTTTTGTTTAAGATTATTGTTTCTTTAGATCCAATAAACTTCCTTTCACTTCTCAAATATCACTGAGTTCATCTGCTAGATGATATATTTAACTGAAATTGATGATCCAAACAACCAATGATTTATGGAGAAAACTCTTGAAAATGATCAGGGGCGCCCAAACTTTCTCATCCCACCTTACACAACCATCAGAGCTGCTGAGGATGAGGAGAGCACATGGGGAGAACGAAGGCCAACCTGATCAGAGATGCCCTTCCTCCTCTGCTCCTCACAGGTGTCGGGGTAAATCACCTGATCCCTCAGACTGCCCAGAGTCATGTAGGGTCTCTGTGGAAACAGCAGTCAGTGAAATATCCCGGACAGTTCCCAGGCTGCTCAGACAACTTTCAGATCAATCCCATTTTTTTACTGCCTTCCATCTCCACATTCAGGGAAAACAAACATGCACAAAAAAACTATGAAAGTAAACATAAAGTCAATCTGAAAGTTGTTCAAAATGAAAATGTTCAAGGCTGCTTTTTTTAATGTCTCATTCCAGATTTTCTATTTTCAACCACTGTGTCTGAGGCCGACTGACCTGAGGAACGTAGAAGAGCTTCCCTCGCTCTGGTTTGGTGAGCTGTCCGCCAAAGAGAGGCCACAACTGTTCACAGTGAAGAAGAAACACAAGTCACTTAGCCACGCCTGCATTCAAGGACCAGACTTTCTCCTGTCACTCCACGGTTCAGCCGTTTCCCTCCCAGCTGCTCTGAAGACCATCGGACCTGTGAGGTCTACCGAAGCTCTGAGCTCCAGGCGTCTGTTGGAGTTTTAAAGGCCTACAGGTTCAGGGGATTCCACTCGCTTCAAGCTATGTTTTAGTGTCCAGTGGGTGAATTCCTGTTGGCAGCAATGCATGATCAATCAACGTCTTCCAATAAAAACTCCATCTGTTCGCACATATATGCGCGTTTCGGGCTTCCGTGTTCAAAACCTCCCGTTCACGCAGAGCTGTGCAGGTTTCGCTCTGCCAATGAACTTTGACCAATCAGGGACTTGGAGTTGGTGGTGACGCATGGATAGCTTCCAAATACCAACCACTTGAAAACTGATCATGGAGGAGAAATGAATGATTGCAGTCTGTGTCCAGATGGAATTCATTGACACAAAGTCTTTCATAAATCAGAATAGAGCTGTGAAAGAAAAGGCCTGAAGCCAAATTCACCAGACTGCCACCGTTCCTGACACTTCGCACAGAGCTTCTCTAGTATCGTGTGGCGACAGTCCAGTGTGAACGGCATATGCTAAACCCCGGTGTGAATGTACAGTTCCTGCCCAACTCCAACAATTCTAAAAAGCCACATTGGCCCGTGATTCCATCAGGTCCGAGTTTGGAGGTGAAGCATGTGATTACATACACCTCTCCACTGCTTAGAGCCGTTTTTATATCATGTATCACTGCAACACGCTCCCATCCCCTGTGAGACTCTCTGTGGCGCTCCGCTGAATCCATGTACAGAGTGATGAAGTGGAGCGGCTACTCCAGTGTTCAAACCCAGGTCCTGTTTACATGCAGAACCCATAAAAGAGTTAGTGGAGACAGAGCTTTACTCTGTCAGTGACATGAAGGTGAAGTCATGTCTGCGGTGCCGTGTGCGGTCTGAGCATGCTCAGATAAGCTCCATTCCAAAGCACTACTCTTACCTCTCCAAGGACTCGAAACAGAGAACTTTTCCCGCATCCGTTAGGTCCACACACCAGAACGTTGTTGCCCGACGTCACCTTCACAAGACAAATCATGATCCGGTTAGCCGTTTCATTCCGTTTCCATCACGAGGGGATCTACATACATGCATGGCTTTCCCCCTGACTTGTTGCAGACTTCCCTGTAATCTGACTTTCTTTAGGCTCTCAGGGTAATTTCAGTCCACACATTTTAGGTAAACTGACCACTTTACAGGTGTAGCTTGTTGGTTTCGACTCTGACCCCAGAACATTTCATCCAAAGAAAACTTGCAAGCAGCGATTAGAAACTGACATAACGCAGGTAAACTACAACACAAACATCAGTATCTCCTAAATGAGAGCTACTGACATGTGAGACTTTTGGCTGCATTACTTTCATGCTTGCAGTGAGTGTTGAAGGGATGAGTTTGCTCTAAACCCTGCAAACACAAGAGATTTGGTTTATATCTTCGTCTGTCACCAATGCCGTGGGTCAGATTACTTTTAAACATCAGATATTTGGATGTCTGCCACAAACAATATCGACTGTGTTACCATAGAATTTTTTATATTCCTGACAAGTCATTTCTATTTTCCTGTTTCTCCCAGTCCTCATCTTCCATCTCTTGCATTCTTCTCCACAACACCAGAGCTTCTCTACTCTGGGGGCAGCTGAGAACCCTCAACCCCCACCTTTAATTCCACGTACCAGGGTGCCATCGGCCATCATCAGGTGCAGATTGTGTTTTCTGTAATGACCTAAGTGTCGTCCCTCAGGAGACCGCTTCTGGATTTGAGGCTTCAGATCATCTTTAAAGGCTGCTTTCTGTTTCATCATTAGGCACCAAGATTCTCACAACTTCAACTCATCGCTGCTCTGCATTGTATTGACTTAACGTCTGCAAACAATAGCAAACTCAAAGTCCTTCTTTTAACATCTTGTTTGCACCTGTTATCCAGGTGCAATTACTTTTAGTTGATTATCTGCAAATCCTAAATCAACAGCAGGCGAGTTTGCACTCTTTACGAGGGGCATTGGTAACACAGATCCAACACGTGTGCAATGTGTGCGGCGGCGGTTGAGAGCGAGACTTGAGTAAGTCATTGTTCAGATTTTTCTGCAGAGTGACTGTGATGCTCTGAGCGGAACTTTACGCCTCAAGGTTTGGCTAAAGGCGCTAAAGCTGTTTTACGGTGAAGTGAACACGGCTTTCAGAAAAGGATGAGCCGGCCTGCTATCAGAGTCAGAACTGCAACACGAGTTTCCGCCTGAAAGTGGAAAGGACCCCAAAGAAAAGTGTAAATCTGAAAGTGCTCAGGCAGGTCGTTGCTAAGCAACAACCATTCTTCAGAAGGCGGCGTCAGCAGGTTTACCTTAAAGTTTAGGTCTTTGATGAGCATGTCCCCGTTGGGGGTCATGAGGGGCGTGTGCTCAAATCTAGAAAATAAAAGTCGCTTTAAGAAAAGGTGTTGCAAACTGACGAGACTCAAAGTTGGGCTGAGAGCAGAGCGACTGACTTACTGAATGATGTGGTCTCTGTGGATGATTTGGCCTCGTCCAGGAACCAGAGGCCTGTTCTCTGCAGTGTCTGTATAAAAGAAAGGAGTATGGGCATTGAGATGTGAGAGTGACTGCAGGGGCAGATCTGTGTGGGGGCCGTGTTTTCTACCCGTCTCCTGCTGGGAAACCATGGTGCGCTCATATTTGCCAGCATTCAGCTCCTTCAGAACCATCATCAGTTCAGTGATCCGAGCAGTGAATCTATGGGAAATAAACACGCTGACTGTCTGTACCAACAGGAGGACACAAATGCAACACGTAAAAATATCATAAACTATGAAGACTTTTTGTTTATTTTTTATTTGAAATGGTTCATTTCAAGCCATCAAGTAGAAATAATACACAAAAGCAATACAATCATCAGTTATACATTCATACAGTAACTTATCAAACTTAGGATAATTAGACATATTAATAAATATTGCTTGAAAGGGAGTGGAAGGAAGTGAATTTATATAATCCCACCCTGTTATACTATAACCATTTTATTACATGATTTATCAATATCCGGTTCCTAGTTTTTTATTAATCAACTGTGATCTGATGATGAAAATGTGGATGGTTTATAAAAAAATACTTTTTTTTTCCACACAAAAAAAAGCTCAACGCAGTGCATTGTGGTCTTTATTGGCCAATCTAGTGAGCGTTGATGCACACTGGTTTTTTTGTAGGGACTTCTGGGAAATTTCTATGGCACTGGATTTTGGAATTGAAGATTCAAACCACCGTACAAAATGGCGAACGCACTACATCAGGGGTGGCCAACCCTGGTCCTCAAGAGCCTCAATCCTGCCTGTTTTCCAGGTCTCCCTGGACTGCTTGATGCTGATAGCCTACATCAGGTGTGATCAGTCAATCAGGATGGGAAATCACTGAAGTCAGCTAATCAACAGCATGCGGGTGAGGGAGAGCTGGAAAACAGGCAGGGTTGAGGCTCTTGAGGACCAGGGTTGGCCACCCCTGCACTACATAGTGATTGGTGAAGGAATTCGGACACAACCACGGTGTGATCAGCAAACATGAAGGGGAGAAGTCTGCCACATCACATCCACCTCCTGTGCCACTGAGAAGGTCACTGCCTCTTTTTCATGAGATGTGTGCCACATCAGAGCAATGTGTGATTTACTGAAAACATCCAGCTTCAAAACAAATCTCTAGAATTTGTCAGCTCGCTATGCACAGTTCAGTCGCCTCAGTGCTCAGTTTGACTGATTTTATTGATGCTATGTTCACATCTAGCATAAATGTGGTCAGATGGTCAAATCTGCTTCAAATGTGTGACCATCCTGTGGTCTGGAACATTCACGCGCAGGTAGAAATCTATCCAGTAAAACGTAAAAAGTGAGATCAGGGGCGACTACGGTTGCAGTAAAATCTAGATAATTCCTTAAAGGCCGTTTTGATCAAACCCATCAGAAACTGTTGAAACTCTTGGAATTTTCTCTACATGGTGTGAAAGTCACCACTCAGACCCATAACCCGGCTCCTAAAAAGCACGGTGCCGTATGGTTGATAGTTTAAGCGTTGGATTTAAAGTCTGTAAATAGGTCAGGATTTGCCCTCTTGAAGCATTCCAAATCCTCCGCTGTACTCTGAAGCTTATTTGAAATTTTAGAGACATCGGTTGGGCACTTACCCAGAGAGGCGGGTCATCTCCCTGCCAGCCAAAACAATTCTGCCCAGAGCCTGGGACATCCTGAGGAGCATCCGGCCACTCTGGTAATAGTCCTGCAGCAGCAACAGGGGAGGTTACTAATAAATAAAACCTTCTGGAAGCACACTGTACAGTTGTTTTTGTGTGCTTTTTAGTGGAACAGTTCAAGTCCATGACTTGTTTGTGACCATACTTCACTAAAGCAGCATGGCTTCACAGCCGTTTTAGCACCAGAAGGTCACAATCAAGAGGCAGGTTTCTTGCAACAGCAAAGCATAATGTAATATAGTTGGGCCAGTCATCAAAAGCACTAAATTCCGGTGAGCCAAACATTCCCAGTGGCTTATAAAACGAAATGTATATTTTGTAGAGAGAGCCTAAAAGCACAGATGCAGATCCAGGCTGAAGTGAAATGATGCTCCTTCCAGGCTTTCCATCTGTAGATCCATTTACAATCACAGCAGATCGTTTAATGGTCTCCAATGAGGACAAGAAGGGTTAGGTGCAGAGAAAAGGTTCTTTATGGGGAAAAAGAGACAGAAAATGCACAAAGTACAAGAAAACTGTCATTCAGATGTGGTCCAACTTACCTCTAGAAGATCAGAGTGTGAGCTTTGCAGGTGTCGGGGGTGGGACAGGTTGAGAAATGGCCGGCTGACCACCAGGTAGCCCACCACAGTGGCTATGTCTGCAGAGGAGAGGCACTCGGGTCAGAGAAAGGCTTTTACAAACGGCCTGCTGATTTGCCTTTACGTCTGCGCACATTTTGCAATGATGCTGTCCACAAAACCCATGGAGAAGCGGAAGAAGATGAAACTGTGCAAGTGGTCCACCTGCAAGACACAAATGTCACTGAATAGAAAAACATCACCACTCTGGATTTTTAAAGCTGAGAAACGGCGAGAAACTGTCCACCTTCTTCCCCTGTTCAGTTACTGTCAGATATGGGGAGTGGCCAAGTCTGTGGGTGGATGTGGGGCAGGGTAATAAATAACAAGACCCAGGGCTCCAGACTAACATTTTTTACTAGGAGCACAGTGGCCCCTAACTGAAAATTTTAGGGGCACAACCAGAAAATTTAGGGGCGCATACCGTAAACCAACATGCTAACCAAATCTACTAGTTTCCACTGTATTACTAATAAATACTTTAATAATAGATGCAGAAATTACAATGTGCTGTTTCAAATTCAGTGTCACATTTTATTCTGCACTTTTGAAGATGCAACAACAGGTAAACTGACAGCACCATCACTGTCATGACAATACAAATAGTAAACAAAACTGATGGAAATTCATCTTGGTGACACCAAATATGTGCAGCCAAGATGCACAATAAGCAAGTTTGAGATCACCCAGGTGAACTCAACGCTGCGCAGATCACCTGGTGTGAGACATATATTTTTGTTTTTGCTCCAACATCAACTGTCAATCATCACAAAAATATCGCGAGAAAGGGGTGGGAGCAAGGGGCAAACCTACCCGGACACAGTTGGAAACTGAACTGACTGAAAGCTGCCCTACAGACTACAAAACAATGCATTATGGGACATGTGTCCTGATGGTTTTTGTAGTTGAGTGATCAATTAAAATAATTTAAAATACCAATTCATTAAAAAAAAGGCTACATACATTATAAAACATTAAAATAATCATAAAATATATAATAACACAGATCACACTAAGGGGGAGAGGAATATTAAAACTAAATTGAATGTTAAGGACAACTCCAACTTAACCTTCCTCCGGTTCTGTGTGACACAGAGAAAAAAGTTCAGCACGGACTGCATGTATTTAGAAAATTACGAGCGAATAGATACGTTCTAAAAAGGAAAGTAAGGAACTCCTTAATGTGGTCCGGGGAGGGAGGGTGCTGTCAGGTGTCCTGCTTTCAAGCCCTGTCATTGTCCCGCCCCTAAGAGTCATTTACCCCACTGTGATTGGTTGGTCAGCTCCGTGCACGACAATGAAAAAGTGTCATTCATTAAAACTGGCGGGCTGCAGTAACATTAAACTTTCATATTAAGGCGGGGGCCGCAAAATATCATCTTGGAGACCGCAAATAGCCCGCGGGCCGCGAGTTTGAGACCCCTGCTGTAGTTCTGTCACTGGTACACTCAGTGGCGCCTCCAGAAATTTTTCATGGGGGTGGCCGGTAGGGGGCCACATTAAATCTTAGGGTGGCACACAAAAACCATGAACTATATTTTTAAAATTCATTCTACCAAACGTAGTAAAACAACCTTTAGAAAACCAACAGAAAGATAAATGCCTACTGATATTTTGTAGAACATGAACTTATAGTAGATACTACTAGTATAATAACTAATAGATACTAGTAGATACCATTAGTAGATACTACTACTGATACATATTTATTTTTTTGTTTATATTTCATGCTTAGGTGTGTCTGCTTGGGGTGTTCGGCTCTTGACTGAGAGATATCTATAAAGAACAAAAAATGAAATCAGTTGTTCTGAAATAATAACAAAAAATACCATTCCATGGTAATTATTAATTATATCTGTTGACATTTCTATTCAGACTAATAATCATGAAACATTTTTATTATTAGGGTAACATAATTCTAACTTCACCAGTTGGTCCAGGATCAGGTGGAGCCCCTTTAGCTGAGTTCTGCTTTGTTTCTCTGACCAATGATGCTGACTGTCCTTCGTCTGATGCCGTCTCATCTTTGTCTTCCTCATTATCTTCTGTCATTCATGCTGCTCTGTCTCATCTTCCTCCTCACTACTCCTCTGTTGCTCTCCTACCATCTCTTTCGCTCCTTCTCCTGCACTTTTATTCTTAAAATAAGAATATATGTTGAATTTCTCTTCATTCTCTGAACATGGACAGACACAAGCATCAACTAATGACTATAGGTAACCCTGTGGAAACAAAAACACATCAAAATGTTGCGGTAACACAACAACCAGTGCTTAAATAGTGCCATGAAAATGAGTGGCGCGTGTGACAGGGACATCCTTTTTTTACTTATTTATAAAAAGTAATGACACATCCACCACAGCTGATGATGTATTTGCACCAAGTATTTGCACACTGGGTTTACATGTTTTGCAGACCGCATGTTTTTTACACCTTTGCAGCTGTATTTATTTAATATTTATTTCTTTATTTAATAAGAATCTAATTTTTGATGATAATTTTAGTGATATTTTTAATTATTTAATATAAATGTCATTTGTGATGTCCTTTATTGATGTTATATTATATAGATTATTTCTGAATGTCGTGTTGCTGCCACAGATAAATGAAATTTCCCCATTGTGGGATTAATAAAGTCATCTATCTATCTATCTATCTATCTATCTATCTATCTATCTATCTATCTATCTATCTATCTATCTATCTATCCGTCTGTCCGTCTATCTATCTATCTATCAATACAGATCTAAAGTACAGTAAACAGATTGTTAAAGACCCACGGAAAATATTTAACAGGAAAAGAAACGTAGCATTTTGGGATGTGTGATTGTGTGTGCGTGCGTGCGTGTGTTCTCGCGCGCACGCGTGTGTGTGCGTGCTGAAACCGGTGCTCGCGCGATGCAGGAAGAGAGGTGGGAGAGCGCGTGTGAGTGTGTGGAGCGCATACACGCGCGGTCAGTCGCCGTTTTGGACTTAAGGAAAAAGTAATAAAGAGCGTTCATCTTAGTGACTGAGACTGGTTCTTTTGTCTGACCGGCCCGGAGGATCTGAGGGTTCGAACGCGGAAGTGAACCACGCGTCTTATTCATATTCTGCATCCAGCGGCTCCTCTGTAGATGTCTGCGCACTCAAAGGCAGCAGGGAGGGGAGGGGGTGAGGGCCGGTTTAGGTGATCAGAGCGACTTGCCCGCTTGCTGGCTGTGCATTTGGGATGAAACGCACAACTGATGCTACCACAGCTTATAGTGGCTAGTGGGGTGGCCACTGGGGTGGCCAGGTGTCGGAGAGCTGGCCACCCCCTGGTGGCGCCACTGGGCACACTAGCCGCAGGTTGGAAGAACGAATCAATAGTTCACTTACTCATAGCTCAGACGCACATATCAGGTTGTGACCCTAACGCGCTCGATTGTCTCTAGGCCCCTCCCCCTCCACGCATTTTAGCCACTTACAGCTGCGTTCCCTATTCTTCTCACACGCAGTTGCCGCCTCACAGACGGGCATCACGCAAGTGTGTGCTCGCGTTTCATGAGCATGTGCGCGAGTGTGTGTGTCTGCCTGCGTGCGTGTGCGCTCGCGTCTCATTGATTGTTTAATTGATCATTGACGTGCCCCTTCCACGTTTAATGTATGAAAAATACGTAGGGTGGGGGAGGCAAATTTACGGGTCGCGCATGTGCGACTGGATGTAAAATTCAGTCGCACACTCTCAAATTTTGGTCGCAAAATGCGACCAATTGGTCGCAGTCTGGAGCCCTGAAGACCTGAAGGATTATTCCCCCAAGCCATATACTTTTTCCTCTGCTGCACACTCAGATTAAAATGTCTGTGGTTATGAGTGCAAACATAAAAAAAAAAATTCAGGAAAATCTTTCACTAGAACAGGAGGACGAATTCTCATGGACTCCATTTCTACAGCTTCCTGTTCACGTTCTCTGTGCAGATTTGGCCTCTAAATTAAAACACATTTAAAACCAACTTTTAAAGTCTAATCTCACCAGATGCATCATTGGGATTTTCTAACCAACACCTGCGTGTTTTGTGAAAACCATAAAAGTTGTATCAGAGTAGAGTCTGCTACAGACATCCAAATGTAGGACAGTGACCACTGCTGAGTCTCATTCTGCTTTCCATCTAAAACAAAAGCTCTTACTTTGAAAAGCTTTGCTCACATGATCACACTGAGTGGCAGAGGCTTTAACGCACCAGTTTCTTGAAGGTGGAGTAAATGGTCTGTTTTTCGCGGGTGTTCCCGTTGTAGAAGGCGATCTCCTCACTGAGGAAGGGAAACACAGAATCTTATTGGTATAAACACAAAGCGCCTGTGGCTCGGCAGACATGCATACAATCCCCTCACAGCAGAAACACTGCTGTCAAACAAAAACCTGGCTCCGTAAACCCAGCAGAGGCGCGCACACACACACACACACACATCCCCCTAAAGAGCTCAGCAGTTTTCACCTGTTGGTGATGAGGCGGGAGTTCACATAGCGGTACTCTCCTTCGTAGCGCTGCTCTGTGACCGTCATCTTGCCGATGGGTCTCCTCAGTCTGGTCAAGAACAGGCCTGAGATCAGCAGGTAGGACATCATGATGGCCGGGCCCTGGTTAGAGAACACACATCAAACCGCCGTTTAGCTCTGCACCATTAGCTAGGTCATTCCTCCTTTTATTCTATTTTTCTAAGGTTTCCAAATTGCCCTGAAAAAAATCGTGATATAGTCGAGGGAACCCCGTATTACAATGTTCAAACGTCAGGACTGACGTTTGAACATTGTAATACGGGGTTCCCTCGACTATATCACGCTTTTTTCAGGGCAATTTGGAAACCTTTTCTTTTGTAATAGTGCATTGTGATCTGCATGCTGGTTGGCTGTAGACCACTGTCAATCACCCCTCTGTGTCGTGTCTCCTGTAAAGAATGTTTTCAGCCAGAGTTACACAAATCTATCCCATACAAAATTCAATCGCATACAGATCTTTGTTTTCAGTCTCCAATCCTGGACTGATATTTCTATGAAGGCTTTACTTTGAAAGTGTCTGAGAGAAAAGTGTAGAAAGTGTGCAGCGAGTTTTTTCAGCCTTAGAACACCTGTAATCCTACGGCCCAGATTTCACCTATTGTGGTTATTTTTGGAGCACAACTTCCATGATTGATGACTGACGTTTGTTCACAGAGTCATTCACTGCAGCAGGACTTCAGGCAAAATGCCACCAACAAAAAAATTGCAAAAACTGAACATGTTTGTTTTTGAGAAAGAAAAGTCATCTGAAAGAAACAGATGGAGACAAAGTTCAGATACAGCAGTGTTTTTCAACCAGTGTGCCGCGGCGAACTAGTGTACTGTGGGAAATTACCCCCATTCACTGATCTAAAAACATTTCCCATCTCCAGGATCTCAGCTCTGTGTTCATCCAAACAAACCCTGATAAACCACTGAGTGGTCAGGAATATGAAAGATCGTTAAAATACTTTTTTCTTTGCGTTTATTTTATTTTATTAAAGACATTTTGATAAGAATGGCGGTACCGCGATTTAGCTGCTGCTACGGCTGTATTTTGGAAAAGCCCCGCCCCTTTAACTGTCTCCACCAATCATTCTTGAAGGCTTAATCACATGTCATCAGTCTGACCAATCAGAAGTGGTTAAAGTCTTCACTTCCTTGTTTAGATTTAGCTCATAAAGTCGCTCAGTTCTAACAAAAATACCAGCTAAAGCTCGTCTTTAGCGGTGTAGCTTTCCACAGAATCCGGTGTCAGACCGTAGAACAAAACCATGACGCTCAGAGACGCTAGTCTTTCTGCGCTCGCCGGATTTTTCGGCACTACATCTCCCATGATGCATTGGGTTAGAATGACTGTCTTAGCGCACAATGAGCCTCTCCTCTTAATGTCTTTAAACAACGAACACACATCATACAGTTTTTGAATCTTCTAACTTATCTTTTAATACATCTTTTAGAAAAAAACAGCTGCAGCTTCCAGCTTTTTCTGCCACAATTATCACAAAAAAGCAAGTGAGATTGCAGAGGGGCTGTAGATCAATACAGACTATCAGCTTTTCCTTTTTTTTTTTTTTTTTTTGGATTCTGGTATGCCGCGGGATTTTTTTCAAGGTTAAAGTGTGCCGTGGCTCAGAAAAGGTTGAAAAACACTGAGATACAGGACCCCATAACCCAGTTAAAATTCTGGAGAGTTTCTTCCTCACCTGAGCTCCAATGGCGCTCGTCAGCTTGAAGATGTACAAACCGATGTCCAGCAAAGGCTGCAGACAGACAAAGATGGTGTGATCCGATCACAACTGCTTCATTCCACTCTTTGCAGGTTTGCTGCATCACAAGCTGAGTTTACCTTGCTGAGGTTGGAGTACAGATCCACCACACTGTTGCAGAACTTCTCCACGTCTTGGGTCAGCAGCTGGTCTGCATTGGCAATCCGATTGTCCAAGTTTCCCATTTTGTAGTAAGTGAAACCTCTACGAAGCAAAGTCAGAGTCAGGCAGATGTTCAAGAAGCGGTTCCTCCACAGCCTGGTTCTTGAGAACTCCTGCCCTGCTTTACTTTCTGATGACTTCCATTTTCCTACAGGAGACTAGAGCTGATCACTTCAACAGAAATATGTTCTTTTAGTAGCATTTTATTCATTTTAGAAAAAAAGGTTTTAGTTTAAAGGTTTTCCAGGCATTTTACTGTACAGTTCTGCTCTTCATTCCAATCCTAGTTTAAACTTGAGTTTTTTTTTATTGAAGTTCAAACACAATAATGGTTGGGTTTGCTTAAATTTCTGTCAAACTCAGGGCTATAGAGCAGTGGTCCCCAACCACCGGGCCGCGGACCGGTGCCGGGTACCGCTCCGCGGGAAATTTTGGCACCGGGACGCACGGAAAGAAAAAATAATTTCCATTTTATTGTTTTTTTTTCCCCCGACAAAAACGTTTTATTTTGAAAAGTGACCGGATTCTCTCTGTTACATGTGTCACACTTAACGCACGTCAAAGTCGCGACACCAAACATCAGGTGATAAACCCCACTAAAATTAAACCCAAACAACCAAAATAAGCAAAAAAGAAACTTCTTTAGAAAGTTGCTTTGACAAGGGGAAAATTATAATTATTATTGTTATTGTCATTACTAAAGAGAAAATACCACCCCCGGTCCACGGTAAATGGGTCTTGCGTTGCAGCGTTGCACCTCAAACGCCCCCCCCCCCTCGACCGCGGTAAACGTGTCTTGCGTTGTACCTCAACCCCCCCCCCCCCCCACTGCTATAGAGCAGTGGTCCCCAACCTTTTTTGAGCCACGGCACACTTGAACCTTGACAAAAATCCCGCGGCACACCAGCATCCCAAAAAATAGATAAATAAAAAAAAAGAACAAGCTCATAGTCTGTTTTGATCTACAGCCCCTCTGCAATCTCACGTGCATTTTTGTGATAATTGTTGCAGAAAAAGCTGGAAGCTGCAGCTGTTTTTTTCTAAAACATGTATTAAAAATTAAGTCAAAAGATTCAAAAACTGTTTGATGTGTGGTCGTTGTTTTAAGACGTTAAGAGGAGAGACTCATTGTCCGCTAAAACAGTCACTTTAATGCATCATGGGAGATGTAGTGCCGATAATCCGGTGACCGCGGAAAGACCCGCGTCTTTGAGCTTCATGGTTTTGTTCACTTGTTCCACAGTTTGATAACAGATTCTGTGGAAAGCTACACCGCTAAAGACGAGCTTTAGCTGGTATTTTTCTTAGAACAGAGACTTTTTTTGCGTTAAATCGAAACAAGGAAGTGAATACTTTAACCACTTCTGATTGGTCAGACTGATGACATGTGATTAAGCCTCCAAGAATGATTGGTGGAGACAGTTAAAGGTGCGGGACATTTCCTTACACAGTTATAGCTGCAGCTATAACTGTACCGCGGGGGACCGTCATTCTTATTAAAGTGTCTTTAATAGAATCATATTAACACAAAGAAAAAATATTTTTAGGATATTTCATATTCTTAACTTCTCAGTGTTTTATCAGGGCCTGTTTGGATGAACACAGAGCTGATTTCCTGGAGATGGTAAATATTTCTAGATGATCAGTTAATGAGGGCAATTTCTCACGGCACACTTGACCATCTCCCACGGCACACTAGTGTGCCGCGGCACACTGGTTGAAAAACACTGCTATAGAGGACCTAATTCTTAACCAACCACCACTGTCTTTGCAGCCTTCTACAGGTAAAACACCTGTTCCAGGTGATTAGCAGCTAAAACCGCAGTACGACACCTTAAACTGGATGACGACTGCACAGCACGAAGGTTGTGGGACTAGTCTGCTGCGTTTGAGGCTTAAGGGATGATGAGTTTCCATAGTGATGAAGATGCTGTACTCACTGCAGGTACTGGTCATAGAGCTTCTTGGTGAGTCTTTCTCTGAACTTCAGCTTCAGCTCGTTCAGGCCCAACTTCAGCAGATTGTTCACCAGAGCGATCTGCATTAAGAAACACAGACGAACATGACCACAACAACACCCCCTATGTGTCAGCTTGTGAAAAATAGCATTGAGTCTGTGTGCCAGCAGCATGGCCACAGTCTCAACTCCAAGGATCCTTCTCAAACTTACAGCTGGCATGAACTTGATGAAGCTGAACAGGCAGTTCTTGAAATCCTTGGTTGAGCGACCAATGATGGCACTGCAAAGATGAGAACACACAGGCAGAAAACCAGACAACATGAAGAACCGGGTTAGCTTGCATCGTCTTAGAGCCTTCAAATCCAGAACCCCTTAGCCATTGCATCTTTTTATCTGCTAGCTTTCATCTTTCCTTTATAAAGTTAAATTCTGTTTTCTGCCGTTGTCAGAATTCAGACCAATGACCCTGCAGCAAGCTCTGCAGAAACTTCAATGGCTTTACATCTTTCACAGTTTCAAGGCTGAATATTGGCTTTAAATAATCTAACAGCAAGGCAGTGTTGAATCTTTATGGAGATTCAAACATGAAGAAAATTAGGCCTATTTCGGTGAAAAATCATATACCATGTATAATCTGGCTCCACACCACTGGCTGTATATGAGAGTGGGAGTGACTCCTTCCACCTGGTGATCCAAACAGGAAGCACCAGCAGGCTCCAAGATCCTAAATCCTACAGATTGTGTCTAAATTCCTTAATCCCTACAAAGTGCCCTATATAGTGCGTTCACCTTTCTGCAGTGCCGTTCAAAACTACAATTACAAAATCTAGTGCCGTAGAAATTTGTCTCTGCAAAAAACCAGTCTGCATAAATGCTCACGAGGTTGGTGAATATAGACCACAATGCATTGTGTTCAAACTATTTTTGAGAAGAAGCAAAAAGGAAGTATAATATTTTTTTTAATAAAACATCCAAGTTCTCATCACCAGAACACAGTGGTGTTTGAAATGCTTTTAAATCCAGGACACTACAGTCCCGCACTATCTTTTTATTTGTTAGGAAGTAGGGGGGGAATTCAGACATAGACGCCTACTGGGAAATAAACTGCTATTACCCAGTCATTCTATTTGTCAGAATAACCATTTCAGCTCTGATACCTTTTTTTTTTTTTAACATGTTCTTGATACTCCTTTTTTAATGATACCTTTTCTGTAGTTAATCAAGTTATAAACTAACCAATCAGATGCCTCAATAAAAGTAGGAGGTCTCGCTTTTGATTGACAGATTCTACCGACCCAATTTTCAAGTGGCAGGGGTGTAAACTTCCAACAAGGTCCCTCCTGATTGGTGAGAGAGGTTGCCATAGAAACGATGACTCCAACAGACTCGGGCCAATCACTGCTTACCAACGTCATCTGGCTTCAACATGGCGGCGTCCGTATTGTAAAAGAATGGTGACTAAATTAACTTAACGAAGTAAGGCATCATCTATGAGTGACGCCACACTGACTCAGTCCAGACTCATCTACAGTCAATGGTTCACACACATCTACCAACATCGTGACTCAGGACAAAAAGAGTCAGGTCTGACCTTTCAATCATGGTTCCGTTCTGGATCATCCACACGTCACAGTAGGTTCTGGCCACCAGCATGCTGGCAATGAGGATCAGGTAGGTTGTCTATGAGGAACACAGCCAATGCATAACAGGGATGAACCATTAAACATGGAAAACTATTCAGTAAGGCAAAGGTCTTGTCCTTTTAAAATTGGTCATCTCCACTTTCACAGCAGAGCTTTTGCTCTTCCTCCACTCTATTAGAAATACTTCTGTAAAATCTCAGAGCATGAATGCTTATGGCACAAGCAGCAATGAGGTGAGCAAAGTATTGAGCATTATGGGCTTTTTCCAGAAGAAAGTTACAATTAATATTACCTGGTCGGTCTTTAAGACCCCCTCTGATGAAAATTGTGTTTTTTGTGTGTTTTTGGCACGTTCTTGTGGCATTTTTCTCATAAGTACAAAGATAAACAAAATTAAGATTAAAATTACATTTCTGAGTATGTCTTCATTCAAGTTGTTGTTATTTAGGAGCAGATAAAAAATACAGTTTGAAAAACATCGTATTTGTGGCATAGAAAATACGCTGGGTGGCCCTTTGCTCTGCTCTGCAACGGAAAGGGAAGGGGAGGCGGCGTTGCTCCATGACAAAGGTCCCGCCCACAACTCAGAAGTGAGTTTCTGGTTAACTACTGCCGCTCCGCAGAAACTATGTACTAGAAAACAACACAGGTTTGCCTAAAAGCGTCAGCATCCTAATTAAAAGATCACTGGGAAATATTTTACAATAGATCAAAAGATAATCAGAGTGAGACTAAAAACATCCACTGGCATTTGATGTGGTTTAGTTAAATTGGTGTCAATGTTCTTTAGTTCTTCTCCATCTCTGTGGCGGGAAAAGCCGGGACTTCAAAAGAATAAACCAACTTTAGTGATTCTGAATTGTTGTTTAATGAAGGCTGGAAAAACCGCTGAGTCATCTTTAGTGATCCAAATATTCTCAAACATGACAGTACCTCCATGCAGAAGACTCCCGGCACCATCATTCGCAAAATCTTAAGGATCCGGAGGAAGAAGGTTTTATCCACGGCCGCCTTGTCTCTTTTGCCATCTTTCTGCATGAAGACAACACAATGAATGTGTCAGATTCTGCTCCATCCGGGAAAAATATGCTAAAAGATGCTCTGTTGGAACAAACCTCTGTGTTGAGGAGCAAGGTCGGCTCTCCTTTAGAGCTGGGGAGGAGAACAGAGACAAACTGAGGTTTAGCTGCGTCTTTCCTGTCGGGATCATCTGCATTCATTACATTTCTGCCATTCTTTTATTTAATCAAACAACTGCTTTAATTTTCTTTACGTCTGTGGCTCGCTTCCCGGCTTCCGACCTAAACCAAGGACACGAGCCACAGACGCACGCGCCCCGGCGCGCGCCGAGCTCAGTTAATGAGTTAGCATGTTACAAATGTCCACAGGTGACACATGGATGGTGGTGGTGGTTGCACACGTCTGTCCAGTGGGTCCAAAAGTGGCGTAACAATACTCGGGACAGTAACAAGGCCTGGTTCGGTGGTTCGGTCCGAACCAACGCATCGGTTCGCTGTGGTCCAGTTCCAGCAGCCGAACTTTCCCCTCCAGTCCTGACCGAGATAACGCGACGTTACGAGCCGGTCAACGTTCAACGACCGGCTTATCTGCTGGAACTTTACGGCCGCGCTGCACCTGCGAGGCCACCTGGACCATAACGCGAGCACTGAAGACAAGGACGAAGCCACCGTGTGACGGACTGAACCGGCCTGTCAACCAGGCTCAATCCGGCTCCAATGAATCTCGACTTGGTGACATACACCCTAATGACCCAGACAGCCGCCAACAAGCCGTCAAGCGCGGCGGCTGTCTGTCTCCCGTCGCAGGCCGTCGGTCGGTCACTCACCTGTGACCTCTCGGCGTTTTGCGCCGTTTACGGAGCAGATAGATGAGCAGCAGAAGGCCGCCGACCGCGGACGAATTCCTGGCTGTCACAAACTTGCTGAAGGCCGCCATGTTTGTGACACAGACCGGTGAACACGGCACCGCCTTCTTCCTGTTCCAACTACTGCTCCGCCTCCCTTTTTTTTAAATAACTTTATTTAAAACGGCCTTCTCAAATTTCAATCAAGGACCACCGTCACTTTAGTAAGAATATGGACATTTATGTCAATTACTTTAGAATAAGTCATGTGTCAGATGCAGATTCATTTAAAAAGGGAACATATTGAAGAATTTAGAATCAGAATGTTCTTCTATTGTTCTTTTATGCACAATAAAATTAGAATGCTCTAAGATAAAGATTGCACAAAAAATATCATATGTAAAATGACAAAAAACGCAAAAATGTGTACATCCAGTGTCACCAGAAGATACATTATTTTTATATGGCTACAAGAGGTCTTTTTTGTTTTAGTTTAGTATCAGTTCTGGAAGAAAAACCTGTCCGTCAGTCTGTTTGCCTTGTGAGACCTGTAGCACTGGCCTAACGGTTGGAACAGGTTGACGCTGGGATGGAGGCGGTCCTGCATTAGGTTGGCTTCTGCTTTGGTATAGCGAGAGCTGGAGATGCCCTCCTGGCTGGGCAGGGGCGGACCCGGTGATGCCATGTTTGCCTGTCTGCGGCTGTGCACCCAGTTTACCACGCTGTCTTGCAGTATACCAGGATGCTCTGTATGGTGGCTCTAGGTCACTGGCAGCTTTTTTCCAAGTTGTTCCTCCTGAGTATTCTCAGGAAGTGGAGTCACCTTCCCTACTGCCACTGCGGTGTTCATCCCAGGAGAGGTCCTTAGTAATCTATACAACCAGAAAGTGAAATAACCTTTTCCACACAGTCCCCATTTATGTACAGTGAGTACATAAAGTACCAAAAAAAAAAAACAAATTTGAGGAACATAAAACATGGACATCATCATTCAAATTAATTTGATTTATTTAGTAAACTATTTTTCATATACTTTAACTTTCTTTTGTTGTTTTCTTCAGGCTATTGTGAGAAGAATTATTAGACTCCTAACTAGGGTAAAAAAAAGAAATTGGGAAAAAAAGCTGGTTAATTATACCCTTAAGAATAACATATCTCCTCATCCAAATGGATGACAATTATTATATCAAATATTACTGGGCCTTAAAAGCTGTGACAAAGTGTGAGAGAAGCACCATTATGTTGCAAACTGAGAGTCTAGACAAGTGAAATCTGGTAAATGGAAAAGATTAAAGATTATTTTGATGTTAGTAAAATGCATTTTTCTTTTGATGGAGGACATTTATAAAGAAAATCAAGCTTAAAATTGGATTTCTGGGTCTTTCTTTATTCCAATTGTTGTGAATCAGGAGAAGCTGACAAAATGCTGTTGGAAAAAGCATTTAGCCGTGAGGTAGGTGCTACAATTGGTGGGCCACCCTGCTCCGCTCTATTCTGATCCATCAAATAATCGTTATTAGAAGACCACTAGGAACGCTCAACGAAAATAGCTCAAAAGATAATCGGAGTGAGACTTTAGGAAGAAATGGGTCCAGAGTTGGAAGCGGAAATTCCAAAATGCAAAACCAGCAAAGACAATAATCCACCCATCAAAAGATCCCACACTAAATTCTTCTCTCTGATTTGAACTCACATCACCCCAATTTTACAATCCCTGCATTGGCTCCCCATATGCTTCAGGATTAATTTTAAGATACTTTTAACAGTTTTTAAATGTCTGGACGGTCTTGTGCAGAGAACATTAATGCTTTTAAGAAAAAGCTCAAGACCCATCTTTTTAACCTGGCTTTTAGCTAATTTTTTACTACTTTTATTTATTTACTTATTTATTCAGTTATTTATTTATATGTGTTTATTTATTTATCATTTTTATCTTCTTTTATGAATTTGAACTAGATTTACTTTTTTGATTCTCATTTTTATTTTCATTTTTAATTCCGGTGCTTCCTCAGCTGGAACCTCTCCCTCTGGGACGGGTGCTGTTCAGCCGCTGTGGCTCTAGATATAGGGACCTGCATCCCTGCATCACTTAGCTGTGGTGGAGCGGTCCCCACCTGTGATGCTGCATTTGGCCGTCTATGCGGCTGTTCACAGAGGGGGGAGGTTCCAATTATCAGCATTTCTAGCATCATGTTTTTGTGCTCAGCCTATCTCACTGTCTTTTCCCATCAGTTAGGGCACATGTGTCAAACTCAAGGCCCGCGGGCGAAATGTTGCCCACCATGTGATTTTATGTGGCCCACGAGTAGGGCTGTGACGATGACCTCATCACCGCTCTTTTTTTTTTTTGAAAGTTCATCATATGGTGCGTGATTGGAACTATAATAAACACATTAGACACATTCATCTTTGCTGATAATTAACTTTTTCTGCTAGTCCTGTGTTCAGACTTTCCTTCTTTCTTTCAGACTGCTCTCTCTCTCTCTCTCTCTCTCTGGTCACGCGCGCTCTCACTGTCTGCCTCCTGCGCTGCACGTGGCACGCGGCTCCCTTTACACACACAGGCGCCCTTTCAGAAGCACACATCCTCATTCTACAACAGAAGTTTCCATCTCCGGAGGAAATACTACAACTTTACTGTGTTCTAATTATTCATTTCCTTTACAAGCTGCGCCCGTTCTTAAGTGTGCGACACAGCTGCCAGCCAGAGGATTTTGTGTGTTTTTTGGGGGGGGGGCTGTGCTTAACCGCGACCCCTGGTGGTTCATCACCACGGTGATCAAAAATCCGACACCATCACAGCTCTACCTGCGAGAGCATAAAAGTTTTTAATTTCTTAAAATAAAAAAATAAACATTGGTGTGTATTTATTCATATCTAGGGAGAATTGGACCTGATATATCGGACTGGGCAACTAAATATTAGGACTTAAACACTGTCCTTATAACCTAACCTGACAGAATCAAATGTAAAAGGATTTATGCTAGAGT
Organism: Oryzias curvinotus; assembly: GCA_023969325.1. Taxonomy (NCBI): domain Eukaryota; kingdom Metazoa; phylum Chordata; class Actinopteri; order Beloniformes; family Adrianichthyidae; genus Oryzias; species Oryzias curvinotus. The sequence goes on along the minus strand of CM043725.1, from coordinate 8,303,174 downwards.
AACAAGCAAACATGCTTTCTATGCAACTGTAATTGTCACTTCAAAAAGTTATAATAAATAAATAAATTAGTTATTTAACATTGAGGAGTAGTTACATTTATTGATAAATATAACATTATAAATGAAAACCAATATGGTTTTAGGGAAAACAGATCAACCTCATTGGCTATCACGAATGCTGTGGAGGAAAAAGAAATATACAGCTGGAATTTTCACTGACATAAAAAAAGCATTTGACACTCTTAATCATGACATCCTACTTGACAAACTGGAAGTTTGATATATTTAATCTTTCAAAGCTTTTGAAACTCACATTTTCTGATGTCACAAATATATTCTATTCTACAGACAGTCGTAGGGAACTTATCAATGTGGTGAACACAGAGTTAAACAGAATTAAATCATGGATGGATTACAACACACACATCAGCCACATACAAGCTAAAGTCTCAGAAGGTATTTCAATCATAAATAAATCTAAACATATATTAAAATACAACAGTAGATATTTATTCTACTGCGCCTTAATACTACCATATTTCACCTATAGAAATTTGGGGAATAATTATAAGGGCTCACTACATCTTCTCTTTTTACTTCAAAAATAAGCCATCAGAAAATATTTAATCAATTCAGACTTTTAGAACTGTACAACCTTGTTGATTTTTACACCGCACAACTTCTATACAGAGCGGGAAATTGTTACCAATATCCAAAAACAGTTCTTAGAAAATGAGAAGAAGATTAAAGATGTGATTTGTGGACATAGTGAAGGATGAGAAGAGGTGAGTAGGGGAGGGTGAGATGGAGGCAGATTATTTTCTGTGGTGACTTTGAAAGGTCCCCATAAAAATAAGATGTCAACCAGTGCTGGGACACCACCAATAATAAAATACTGATTGTTATAAACAGGAGCCAGAATAGTTTTCTTGCTAAATTGAGCAAAAAGTGGGAAAGATAGTCTACAAAAATGAATTCAAACAACACAGAACATAAAACATGCTTCCTCTCAATTAATAGGAGTCTGGGTGAGGGTGAGTCTCTTACATTTTGTCTTTACATTTGATAATTAAGATTATCTGTTAAGGTGAACTTTGTAGTTTAGATTTGCATCACATTGTCATTGTCACTTAATAGCATGACCAGAGCTGCCTGGTTCACATAGAACAGAGATGTCCAAAATGTTCAGAAATAACTTTTCATTATTTGACAAAAAAAACATATTGGCTGCACAGCTAACAGTAGCTCCTTCCACTTCAACCTCCATTCACACTGAGATCTTCTGCCTTCTATGGGCTCCAAATTAATTGGCTGGCCCCGTCCAGGAAGAAAGTCACTTTAACCAAACAGACACAATAAAGGATATAGGTTTCATGAAAACTACACATTTAAATGCATGTAAACAAAATAAACAGACGCAGAATAAGAAATAACTTAAATCATCAAAAACCAAAAGGCAATAAAAAAAATCCAAACCCCTTCCCCCTCGACGTCCTTATGCCCAACCCTAAGGAACAAGAAGTGAAGGTCTTGGGTGGAAAAAAATTGGCAAACCCAAGGAACTGCTGCAGCTCCTTCACTGTGGCCGACTGGGTCCACTGCAGCACCGCCTCCACCTTTCCCTGGTCCACTGTCCCACACTGATCACATAATCCAGAAAAGAGACAGAGGTCTTGTAGAACACACTTTTATCCTTAGGCGTACAGGTTATGTTGGATAAGCCTATGTTGGATAAGCCGCTGTAACACCTGCCGAACATATGCAACATATTCCTCCAAAGTGTCAGAGTAGATCAGGATGTCATCGATGTAAACGACAACAAAGCGTTGCAGCATGTCCCAGAAGACGTTATTGTTGAAAGTCTTGAACGTAGAAGCAGCGTTACAGGGACCAAAGGGCATGACTACTTATAGTGTCCAGTGGTGGTTGAAAAGGCTGTTTTCCATTCATCCCCTGCTTGAAGGTTGTAGGCACTCCTCAAATCCAGCTTCGTGATGAACCGAGCCGTGCAAAGCTGCTGGAACCAGAGGCATGAGATAATGTTATTTCGCAGTCACATCATTGGCCTCACAGTTGGATGAAGCCCTTGCCCAACTCCTCTCGGATGTAGGCCTGCATGGCTTCTGACTCAGGCTGAGAAAGCAGGAACACCCGTCCTCGGGTGGGCATAGTATTGAGCTGGTAACCCCTCCACCTCTGTCGCGCTGATCTCTGCGAGGGTGATGGCTTCAATCGGCCTCGATGGAGCACAGCTTTCAGACTGTACTGCAGTCTGAAGGCAGTGTCGTCAGCAATGAGCGGAGATGAATATGAGTCTGTGCTCTGACCAGTTTTATGGCTTGATCATGCCTCTCCAGCCAAGGCAAACCGGAAAACAAGAAAACGAGGGGATTCAATGTCGAAGAGGCGGAGTGACTCATGATTGTGATCCGATGAGACAACTGTGATGTCCTGAGTCAGGAACCAGATCTGACCCGACCCCAGGGGCCTTCTGTCTAGGGCGGTGACCACCACATTGTGAGAATGAGCAAAAGCCAGGTCAATGAAATTCCCCGCCACCCCAGAGGCAATCATAGCCTTTGTTTCCACTATGCGGTTATCAAAGCGTAGGGAAATAGGAAGAGAAATAGTGAGCATGGGTTCACTTACCAGTTCTGCAGAGTATCATGGGTGGCGATTGGGACAGGTGTTGCGAACATGGCCAGGTTGGCCGCAGTAGAAACAGAGATTCTCCCAGAGTTGCATGGGGTCGTGATCGAAGCCGGCTACTCTGGGGGAAACAGTGAGATGGGCATGATGTTCGCTGAACCTGGGTTGCGTGGCCGCCCAACTCTTAGCAGGTTATCCAGTTTGATGGTTAGTTGATCCAAGGATAACCCCTAATTGTGGCACACCAGTTCCCGCTGCAGCTTTGCTGCGAGTCCCTCACGAAAAGCTGTCATTAGCAAGCTGCTATTACGGTCTGTGCACGCCGCCAGAGTCCAGAACTGAAGCAAGTAGGCGGCTGCAGTCTGTAGCCGCTGCTATAAATGTTCATTGGGATCTTTGCCATCACAAAAGGGACACTTTAGCATCTTCAGTAGATAAAGGATGGGTTGTTGGTGAAAAAACAGATCACACTGCATAAGGAACCCCACGCATTCCTGGGGGTCCCAGTTGAATTTGTCCAGAAGCGCCGCCTTCAGCAGTTGTTGAAGATAACTGAGCGACCAGAGGAGTTGCGGCAGATGTGTTGCTGACAGGTGGGTTGATTTGTAGCCGTGACTTGATGGCTTCGGTCGTGGAGGTTAGACGATGGAGCTGGCAACTGTGCTCCACCAACGAAGTAGCAAACCCAGTCAGAAACATCAGGCTTTGAACTCCTGCTGCTGGATCCATGTTTGGTGAAGTATTCTGTCACAAGAACAGGCAGACGGCTGGATCCAAATGCGGCAGGGTCATTAGGTCCACTAAGAGTCCTCACAGCTAAATCAGGGTCAGGCAGGCAGGGGTCAATAGCAGGCATAAGATCATCAGAGGAGAGATGGGGTAGCCAATAATTAGGGATGGCCCATTCAACACCGTTTCATTTTACCATGGCTCCTGGTAAAAAATGTACTGTGGCTTGGGATTAATTCAACTAATCTTCTGATAATAAGACAAGCAGATCTGTTAACAGAAGAGATGGCTCAGTGGAAAAACAATAGTGTCAGCACACAGGGGTCCTAGGTTCAAGACCAGTATTTCACTATTTCTTTTTTTTTTTTGCTTTGCGTTTATTTTCTTACTATGATGTGTGTTTTGCTGTGTCAGGCACTTTTCACAGAAAACGTCACACGTGTTGTTCTGCGTTGTTGTTTTTTATCATCTTTAACAACATTGTTTTGTTTTACCATCATCATTTCCACATTGAAGTGTTACAAGGAGCTTAGTTGAAGCATGTGATATACGTCCAGTCCGCAACCAGATGCCACTGTGGTTTCAAAGCCCTGAATGGTTGGTTCAAAAACAGGGTCAGGAGACGGAGGATCAGATCCAGATATAGTGCTCAGTAAGGAAGACAGAGTGGCACAAACAATACTTGCCATTGAGATTCACTCAGTATGCTATGGTTGATTGAGTGAATGAGAGTCAGGTGTGCGGATTCCAGGAACTGTGGTTAGAACTCAGGTGATGGTTACTATTGGCGACCAGAGGGGCAGACAGAGTATGAGTCCTCACATTCTATGTTACAAGTTCTCACATCAAACCTACAAGTGCATTCTTTTTGAATCACATTTACCTTCATAAAAGAGTTCTGAATTCTGACACACTATAAATAAACACATATAGTATTTCAGTATTAAGGCACACAGTTAGCCTCAACATAGGCATAAAGGCTCATTATCATAGTTTATTCATTTATATTCTATGGCTATATCTTCCTGCAGGAAAAACAAAGACTAAATACATAAAAGCGTTATTATATCTTCATGTCAGTTCTGGAAAACTGAAATATTTTTTGCAAGAAAACTCAAGTGTAAAAAATTACGACAGACAATGATGACTACTTTATCAATAAAAAAAAAAATCGCTTTTATTGCAAAAGGTCAGGATCTCTCCTTAGGGCTCAGAATAGTTGTGACAAAACTCAATCTGGAAAATTGACAAATAATACCATAACGAATTATAAGATTTTTTTTATTTTACTTAATGCTATTTAAACTTTTCAAAATTAACTTGATGCTAAGTACAGATACTACTTGATAACTTAAGATAAAATCAACACACATGCTTACAACTTGATGGCAAATAGACATACTGATTGATAACTTTATGATAATTAAACACATTTTTACGTTACTTTATACATTACTTAACACAGTGTTAGATTATTATCAACAATTAATTAATTATTAACGAATTAATTAAATAAACTGACCTTTTATTAATTAAATGCTGAATGTCACTCTTAATAATGATACCATAATGTTACATAGATATTTTTGCAACCTGATAAATAAACGTGTTAAATGACAAATTGTTGCTAAGAAAACAAAGTCTTTGAAAACTTGATTCTGAACATGTTTATTCTGTGAAATCGTTTGAGTCCAGCTGTTTGAACAAAAATGGAAAAAATTCTTTTCATGCTTGTAGCTTCTGGAAGAAGAGACTCACATATTCTAAAACCTTAGCTTCTTCCAATTTACCTCAGACTCTGGTTTTCTTGGTTCAGGGTCTGGAATCACATCCCTGAGTTTTCAGCTTTTCCATTACAAAGTAAATCATTTTAAAATTGTTTCTAACAGCATCTTAAAACATCAAAATGTGAGCGGGCTACAACTTCTATCATTTAGAATCTGAGACTGAGCAAAAATACCATTTCTGTTAAGTTCTTCATATTGAAAAAGTGAGTCAGAACCCCCCCTGCTCCTCCTGTGACACTTGGACACAGGAAGGATTGTAAAGATCAGTAAATCATCAGCACTGAAACAGAAAAGGATCTTTTCTAAAAAAAAAAAACAAGTTGGGAGGAAGAAAATCTGAAAAAGCAGAACAGAACCCAGAAGACAAACTAAAAGCATCAAACACTTCAGTTCAATCAGCTATAATGAAAGTAAAGATTTAACATTTCTGAGCAGAAAGATTTGACATTTCTTTAGTTTTCTGACATTCAATTATTGAAGCCAAAGCTTCAGGAAATCCAGCAAACAAGAGCAAACTTAAAGACTTCTTCTTGGATCAGGGATGCAAGAAGTAAAGCTTCTGTCTCTCTGAAGCTCTCAGCTGGTGAAGATGTTGATAAAGCTCTTTTTTTCTCTTTCCAGAAATCCGGTGCAATCACAGCACTCAGATCCTCCTCTCTGCTCACCATCAATGGCAGTTTGGTAAAGATCACCATAAATATCTGCAGAGAGAAGATAGAAGAGAGAAGAAGTGATGGTAGAAGCTGCTTCCATCAGCAGAGCAGCTTCCTGGAAGCTCTTAGGTTCTAGAGCAGAACTTAAGATGCTGCAGATGTTAAATCTGAGCAGGATTTCATATCAAATCAAAGTTACTTTATTTTTACAATAGAAACTTCCTTTGTCAGTGGGAACACAGAGCAGAGAATCATCAGAAAGTCAATACAACAGTAAAATCAGTCAAATTAATACAACACACATACACTCAGTAAAATGCAGACAATATAAACTCAGACCTGCAAAAGCAACTAAATGAAGAATTAATTAAACAAAATAATCATCAAAAAGCCCAAGACGCCACTGGCTTAGCTGTTTAGCAGTCCAATTGAGGTTGTTACAAAACTGGATGTACAGTGCCTTGCAAAAGTATTCGGCCCCCTTGAACTTTTTAACCTTTTGCCACATTTCAGGCTAAAAACATAAAACTGTAATTTTCTTGTCAAGAACAAGTGGGACACAATCATGAAGTGGAACAAAATTTATTGAATATCTCAAACTTTTTTAACAAATAAAAAAAATGAAAAAATAGCAGTGCAAAATTAAATTATTTAAGTTAATGCTTTGTAGCCTGACCTTGTGCTGTGATTACAGCTGTAAGTGGCTTGGGGTATGTATCAGTTTTGCACATTGAGAGACTGAAACATTTGCCTATTTTTCCATCCAAAACAGCTGGAGCTCAGTGAGGTTGAATGGAGAGCATTTGTCAACAGCAGTTTTCAGTTCTTTCCCCAGATTCTCGATTGGATTCAGGTCTGGACTTTGACTTGGCCATTCTAACACCTGGATATGTTTATTTGTGAACCATTCCGTTGTATATTTTGCTTTATGTTTTAGGTCATTGCCTTGTTAGAAGACAAAACTCCGTCCCAGTCTCATGTCTTTTGCAGACTCCATCAGTTTTCTTCCAGAATGGTCCTGTATTTGGCTCCATCCATCTTCCCATCAATTGTAACCATCCTCCCTGTCCCTGCTAAAGAAAAGCAGGCCCAAAAGTGTGTTCAGGGGAGCTGTGTTGCTTTTACACCACACATAACGTTTCCCACTGTTGCCAAAATGTTTCATTTTGGTTTTTATCTGACCAGAGCACCTTCTTCCACATGTTTGTTGTGTCTCCCAGGTGACTTGTGGCAAACCAACACTTTTTTCGGATGTTTTAAGAAATGGCTTTCTTCTTGCCACTCTTCCATAAATGGCAAATTTATGCAGAATATGACTGATTGTTGCCTCGTGGACAGACTCTCCCACCTCAGCTGTAGATCTCTGCAGTTCCTCCAGAGTGATCATGGGCCTCTTGGCTGCATCTCTGATCAGTCCTGTCCTTCTTTGAGGTAAAAGTTTAGACGGACGGCCGGGTATTTGTAGACTGGCAGTGGTCTGATACTCCTTCCATTTCAATATTATCTCCTGCACAGCATTCCTTGGGATGTTTAAAGCTTGGGAAATCTTTTTGTATCCAAATCTTGCGTTAAACGTCTCCACAAAATCTGGCGTTAAACTTCTCCACAACAGTATTTCGGTCCGGTCCGGTCCGGTCCGGTCCGGTCCGGTCCGGTCCGGTCCGGTCCGGTCCGGTCCGGTCCGGTCCGGTCCTTGTTCTTCATGATGCCCTCTGTGCTTTAAACTGACCTCTAAGACTATCACAGAGCAGGTGCCTTTATACAGAGACTTGATTACATACAGGTGGATTCTGTTTAGCATCGTTAGTCATTTAGGTCAACATTGGATCATTGAGAGATCCGCACTGAACATCTGAAGAGAGTTTGCTGCACTGAAAGTAAAGGGGCTGAATAATTTTGCTGGCCCAATATTTCCGTTTTTTATTTGTTAAACACGTTTGAAATATCCAATAAATTTTGTTCCATTTCATGATTGTGTCCCACTTGTTGTTGATTCTTCACAAAAATTACAGTTTTATATCTTTATGTTTGTAGCCTGAAATGTGGCAAAAGCTTGAAAAGTTCAAGGGGGTTGAATACTTTCGCAAAGGCACTGTAGCTCTCTTTGTCCTGAATGGCAATGATCTGAATCTGCGCCCTGAAGGCAACAGACTGTAGTGATTGTGCGCTGTGTGGGTGGCCATCAGTGAACATTTGCATTTAACTCTTTTATTTTAAATTAACTGACTCTTGTTCTTGGCTGACAATTTTAATGATGATTTTAATGATTCTGTTAATTCTGTTAGATTATTGAGACTAGATTATTGAAACTTAATCTTACAAAACAAAAACGACCCTAAATTTCTCTTCAAAACAATAGACACTCTAACTAAAATAGATTCTCAGAGGTCTTCCATAGCACCATCAGATGCTACATGTGAGAGTTTGGCAGACCACTTCAGGAGTAAAATCAATGCTTTTAGATCTAGTCTTTTCACACAAAAATATGTTGATTTTAATGAATCTATAGCATTGTATTCATCAGAGGAAACACTGGAAAGTTTTGTCCTGGTTGACGCAGTGGCACTTGGGAGTTCTCTCCCAGTTAAAGCCAACCACCTGCCTTTAGACCCAATCCCCACATCATTGTTGAAAACATTTTATGACTATTTTGAGTTTGAGCTTTTAAATATAGTAAATTGCTCTCTTCAGACAGGTGTCTTCCCTGCTGCCTTTAAAACGGCAGTGGTGAGGCCTCTTCTGAAGAAGAGTAATTTAGATCCAATTACAACAATTATCGTCCAGTATCCAACTTACCATTTTTAAGTAAATTGTAAGGTAAACTGTTATAATCCAATTCAATGAGTTTTTAGATAGAAATAACATTCTTGAAAAATATCAATCTGGTTTCAGGACAAACACAGCACAGAGACGGCCCTTGTCAAAATAGTAAATGACATTAGATGCAACCTAGACTCTCAGAAACTCTCATGTCTGGTACTACTGGATCTCAGTGCTGCATTTGACACAGTAGATCACAATATTTTACTCAACAGGCTGAGAGGTTTGGGCATCTCTGGTAGCGTAATGAAGTGGTTTTGTTCCTATCTCACAGATCGAAGATTTTATGTAAGTATGGATACATGCTCCTCAAAGATTTTTGACATCAATTGTGGGGTACCCGAAGGTTCAATTCTAAGCCCACTACTTTTTAATCTATATATGCTGCCACTTGGGGACGTCATCAGGAGGCATGGCGTTTGTTTTCATAGCTATGCTGATGACACTCAACTCTACATCGCTGTGTCTCCTGATGATGAAGAGTCAGTCAACAGACTCTTAAAATGCATTTTAGACATTAAGTCATGGATGGCAGAGAACTTCCATCAGTTAAACCAGGACAAAACAGAGGTTTTAGTGATCGGTTCTGAAGACAAGAGAGAGATTGTTTTATCTAAATTAAAAAACTACAAAACTTCTCAGTATGTGAGAAACCTGGGCGTTATTTTTGACTCTGAGATTAATTTTAACCCACAAATTAAAAATATAACAAAAACAGGATTTTATCTTCTTAAAAACATTGCCATTCTCTGTCTTGCCAGCACAGAGGTGCTAATGCATGCTTTTATTATCCAGCAGACTATATTATTGTAACGCCCTGCTCTCTGGTCTTCCCAGAAGAACGATATCGAACATTCAACTTCTGCAAAACTCAGCCGCACATGTGCTGACGAGGACCAGGGGGCAGGAACACATCACAACCATTTTAAAATCACTGCATTGGCTCCCTGTGCATTTCAGGATTGATTTGAAAGTTCTTTTATTGGTTTACAAATGTTTTTATGGTCTTAGGCCTTCGTATTAATCTGATATGATTTTAAAGTATGAGCCCTCGCGGACCCTGAGGTCCTCTGATACCGGCCTTTTGGTTATTCCAAAAGTTAAAACAAAAACATACGGCGAGGCCTCATTCAGTTTTTACGGACCTCGCCTGTGGAACAGCCTCCCAGAGAGCCTCAGGGCCGCAGAGACTGTTCATGTTTTTAAAGGAAGGCTTAAGACCTACCTTTTTAATTTAGCTTTTAGTTGAATTTTAGGAATTTATTAGATATTTTTATTTTCTCCTTTTATCAATTTGATATGTGCATGTATATATAGCTATTTTTGTTTTTAATTTTTAATCTATTTATTCATTTTAATGTATTTAGTCACTTTTACCATTTTATATTTCTACTAAGGTTTATTTATGTACTTATTTTCTTTTTTAATTAATTAATTTGTATCTTTTATTTTACTACTTCTACATTTTGGCTGTAATTCCAGTTTTCCTCCGAGGGATCCTCCTCGGTGATGGACCCTTCTCAGTAAGCGGGGTCGCTTCAATGGGATCTCCCGGGTCTGGCTCTTTGTCTAGATCTGGGGGGTCCTGTGGTAGTGGACTCTGTGAACCTGGGTGTGGTGTCACCGATGTGGACATGTCCCCAAAACTTCGTTTCCTCAACCTCAGTACGAAGCCAGGTTTTTTCTTTACATTGTATCCTTTTGTTTTTTATCACAGCGAGTGAGTATATGCGTGTGTGGGGAGGGGGTTGGCATTGTGCCAGTTTTAATTACATATTTGTTTGTCTCGTCCTTTGTTTTTAAATTTTATATTGTAAAGCACTTTGAATGCCTTGTGTTTTAAAGGTGCTATACAATAAAACTTTGATTTGATTTGACTGAGTGAAACACCAAACAAAGCAGCAATGTTGTCATGAACTGGTGGTGGAGGACCCAAAATGCAGGAAAAAAAATGGTGACAGGAAAAAAAATAAAAATTTAACAAACTGAAACATGACAAAATTTTGGGGATAACCAAAACTGTGACGCAACAGAGCTGATGATCTGACAAGAATGAACAGAAACCAAGACACTTAAATAGGGTGAGGGTAGTTAACTGAAGTGAAGACAGCTGTGGATCATAAACCTTAAAGTGGAGTGACTGACAAAAAGAAAACCAAAAACATGACCAAGAACATAACAAAACCACAGAATCCTTACGAATGTTGAATGACACGATCCATCGTGTCATTCAAGTATTGATATAAAGCTACAAAAATGGATGGATGGATTTGGAGTTTCTGAAGTTTTCAGCGAAAAAAAAAACGTTTCTGGCATTTACCATTGAAATGTGTGTTTTTGGTCAATTATGGTACCAAGATATTTATATGAGTAGACTTGTTCAATTATTTCATTACTAATGGACAGTGTGTGCGTGATGGACTGTCCATGGTGGGAACAGATGGTAATTTCTTTGGTTTTTTACCTATTCAAGTCTAAATAGTTGCTCAGACTGTCAGTCCTGTGAATATTTTAGGTTTCTTATCAAACCTTCAGCTTTTCTAAAGAAACATTCCTGATTTCAAAAGTTCTTTCATCAAACATCAAGCTGAGATTCATGATGAGTCTGCTTCACTAAGAACATGCTCTCCACTGCCCCACTGCTGCTGGCCTCCAACAACAACAACATCAGACAGATGCTCTTCATCCTCCTCTTCTTCATCTGAGCTCTAGGTTTGACATGCTGTGTTCACTGCTGCTGTGTTTGAGCTTTTACATGTGACGTGGTCCGACTGCAGGTTCTGGCCCGTCACGTGAAGACTGTGACCTTCACAAATCCATGAACACATGCAGGTCAGAGGGAACCCGACCCTGAAACCATTATGAGGAGTCCAGCTCATGTGGAACCAAACAATGACAACTCTTTACATGAGTCATTACTTTTAGACCAAGTTCTCCATAGAAATGTACAGGATCCCTCATTCATCTTCACATCAGTTATACACTGACCTCAGAGTCTTTAGGCTGTAGTCTGGACTCTTCTGCAGGTCAGACAGCTGCTTCACATCTGGGACGTTAAAGCCATTCCATCCCAGGTCCAGCTCTTTCAGACTGGATGGCTTGGACCTTAAGGCAGCAGCCAGAACCTCACAGCTGGTCTTTGACAACCTGCAGTCACATAACCTGAGCAAGAAAAGAATCAGAAGGAAGTTCTTCATGCAGTCAGAGCTTCTAGTCCAAATGTTCAGCTTCTCTTTACAGAAATCACAAAACTCTGAGAACATCTGAAATGATCTCTGAGGAGTTTCAAAAAAAGTGACCGATGTTAAAGCCCGTATCAGAACATTTCATTCTAGAGACATGTCATTAGTGTATCAAGACAGATGCCTTATTTTTTTTAATACGTTTGTGTAAATCAGACATAACCACACCGTGGCCCACATGCTCAATGTGGTCAATTTTGGCTTGCAACCCCTTTTTCTGCAAGTTCATTAAATATGACCCCCAACCTTGCCAGTAACATAAAAAATATAATTTTAAAGATAAATCTATTTATCCAACCAAATCAAGTTTTCTGAGGCAAGTTATTAATAATTCAAATCAACCTATACAATTCTAAAATTGTTTCAAAATTAGATGAATCGAGGATAATACATCTTGGAAAATACTACTTGGATTGAAACATGGTATGTTTTACAACCAAGTACATCACTGCGGACACCACACGTGATGTCAGCAAAAAATGATCAGCCCATCAGTCCAATGTTTGGAAACACGTTGAATTTTGCAAAGACATGTGACCATACAGTGTGCTAGAATGTTCTAATAATGTTCCCTTTTGATTATTTGGATGTGGAAAAACAACAGTGGACTTGAGGAAGTTGAAATGTGAATGGATTTGACATTCATTCTTGTTTATTTATTTGTTTGTACACATAGGGGCTAAAAACCAAGTGCCTGGTGCTCTGGAACATAATCTTATCTCTGGAAGTCCTATCAAAGGCAGAAGGGTTAAATATATGGAAAAACTTTAAAATACAAAATGAGATTGGAATATTGAACGCAAGAAGGACAACTTTTTCCACCTCCATCATCAAGGCAGCTGCTCAAAGCTTTAGATTTAAGATCTTTGTGTCTTTTAAGGAAGTTTTTTATGAACTATGTGATGGATACCGGAAATAACCCAAAGTCCTTTGAAGTTTTACTGGCTTGTGCGATTCCTGAGAAAGCTGACAGGTGTGAGTGGTCCAACCTGCCGCCCATTTACCCAAGGACGCCTAAACTTAATTATGAGCTTGGGGAGGCCTTGGAGAAGGATTATTTTTTTGACCTTTCAGCAATTCTGGAAACCCATCCAGTGTCTCTGGAGTGAAAAGCAGTGCTTTGTTGAAACAGTTGATGATGCTGGTGGGGAGCTGTTGACCTTGATTGAGGACTTCCTTCATCCTGCTGACATAATTTTTGCTAAGTAAGCAAAGGCGTGATAGCAGAGTACAGTGATCCTGGACAACCCGACATGGAGAGGTTGGTCTGGGAGTATGGGGTCCAGGGCTTTATTGTGATTTTTTCAGTCTATGGACAACCAAAGCAACAGCCTTGTTTTTTTTACCTGTGGCAGATTGGATCTTACCCAGCACAGAGGGTTCATTGTTATGGGTTCTTTTCGTAATTTATTCACAAGCCCAAGGGAGCTCAGTTTCTAAATCTGAAAAGTTTAATATTTTTTAAATGATGTCTCATTGAACCAGGATCTTCATATTCCCCTGGAGTTATTTGTAGTTTAATGTGAAGTAGTTGGGATGAGAATCAGGGCCTAAGATCAGAAGCATTGGTTCACACGAGACAAAAACAGGAAAGCGTTTGGGCAGGTGACTATTGCCAAAGTGTTTGACAAGTACTTAAAAAATATTGTATGAATATCAGTATTCATTCATTCGGATGAATTCGGATGAATTCGGATGAATGAATGAATGAATGAATGAGAAAATGAATGAATATCGGTATTGTTTTCGAGATGCAGGAAAATATAGGGTATCATCGGTTGCGAAAAGTCATTATTGTGAATCACTATACATTTGCATGAAACTCACATCAAGTGTATCTGAAAACACAAAAAACCATGTAGTCTGACCTCAGAGTCTTCAGTCCTGCACTCTGAATTCTCCAGAAAAGCACACAGATTCCTCACTCCTGAATCTTGCAGGTTGTTGTTGTTCAGGTTCAGTTCGGTCAGATGGGATGGGTTGGACTTCAGGGCTGAACTCAGATGATCTCCACTCATCTCTGTCAATCTGCAGTACTCCAAACTAAATAAAGAATATGTCAATGTTAGGTTGTTAAAAGTTCTTAAAAACAAAATTTTTATTTGATACATTTAAGCCACATTTTAGTTATTTTGAGATGTTTTTTTTTTTGTTTGTTTCCCACAGAAAATTTAAGAACCAAAGGTTCCAATCTCAATGTAAATGTATACATTTTTAGAAAAGGATAAGATGGAACAGCCGTCTATCGCTCATATCCATGAACGATATTGACAAAAGTGACTCCCCAGATTGAACCTAGAATTCTCTCAGCAGTAACTTCCAATCAACTCTGCAGTACATACGTTGCCCGGCCAAAACAGGTCTGTGTCAGGTGCTGGGGAACCAGAGCACCCTGATGGAAAGTGAGGAACTGGAACAAGACGAAGATGACTTGATGTGAGAACAAGGTTATGTTGCAATGCTACTACTCAAGAAAATTCTACTCATAGAGATTACATGCAGAGAATGTCGAGTGAATGGATGTTTCAAAACCCCCAATCAAGGCAAACTGCCAAGCAACCAGTAGCTCAATGTTCCAACATCCATAAACTGCAACTCCTATCACAATTTGAGATTGAAGCGGTACAGCACAAGTACAACACCAAGATCAACACCAGATCAGAGAGGAGGTTATACCACACTCCCAACCTGAACTTGGGAACACAGCCCCAATAACTACAGACACGCTGAGCTAGGTAGCAACTGACCTGAAAGACAAGATCATGTCTAGAATGAACACTAGGCAACCCCGACACCAACTACAACAGTTAAGTGATGTACCACCTGAAAGTCTCCTGGAAACTGGGATAGAAGCAGTGAGGCCAATTCTGACCACAACAGTCACAGAAACCAAAGATCTGGTTTAGACTTCAGCAGCAGTGATCCTTGAGATGCTTGGATGTAAGAGCAACCATGGAAGAAGATAATACCCACCATGGAAGCAACAATTGGAGGTTAAGATTAAGGTAGTTCGGAGGGAAGTGAGTCAGCTGACAGAGGCCCAAAGACGTGCAATGAAAAAGCAGGTGACTAAGATACAGTCAGGTGCCCATACCTGAAGCCCCGGAAACTGTCAAACAAAGGCTCCTAGCCTTGAGCAGCTGCCTAAAGAGGTACACAAGAGACAATAAAGCCAGCCAGATAAACAGGCTGTTTGTAACTCAACCAGCGAAATTGTACGCTCGGTGGCAAAGTCAAAACAGCCGAGCAGACCCACCAAGGCTAGAAACTGAACAGTATGGGAAAATTATAAGGAAAGAAAGAAAGAAAGAGGCAGCACATAACAGCAATGCCCAGTGGCTGGTCTCTCTAAGAAAAGAGCATAAGCAGCCTGAACAGAATCCAGTAACCATCACAGTGGCAGACATCCAAGAAAGTATCTCAGGTAGGAAGAACTGGACAGCACTGAACTCTGACATGATACATGTATAATGGCTAAATAAACTGACTGCTCTCCATACGCACCTGGCAGCACAAATGAACCAGTTGCTAAGGGATGGGACTCATCCCAAATAGCTAACGGAAGGGCAAACAATTCTAATCCAGAAGGATCCCTCAAAGGGTGCAGCCAATAACATGCCTCTCCACAACATCGAAGCTCATGTCTGGCATTATTGCAACGAAAATAAATAGGTACAAGGATCAATACATGAGCAATGTACAGAAGGACATTGGTAGAGATTCCAGAGGAGCCAAACACCAACTCCTAGTTGACAGAACAGTCGCTCAAGACTGCAGGTCACAACACACCAACCTGTGCACAGCCTGGATTAGCAAGAAAGAAAGAAACAAAAAAGGCTATGAGTATGAATAAGATGCCCAAAGAAAGAGATACAGACCACGGATGTTAAGACACAAAAGCTCCTCACCATGCATGGAGGGTTCCATCCCAAATCCAGCACCCTGAGACTGTTTGCTAGCTGCAAGGAAGGAGGCCGAGGACTAGTCAGCGTAAAGCCACTATCCAGGATGAAACATCCAAGAGGCATGAATACATCATGCTCAAGGCCCCACCTGACAGTGTGCTCAGTGAATGTCTCAGGCAATGAAGAGCAGAGGATACTGCGCTGGAGGACAGATCCTCATGGGAAGACAAGCCCCAGCATAGAATGTACCACCGGACCATAACTGAAGTGGTTGATATCAAGAAGTCCTACAAATGGCTAGAAAGGGCTGGCCTAGAGGACAGCACTGAAGCACTCATCCTGGCAGCTCAGGGACAAGCTCTGAGGACCAGAGCGATAGAGGCTCAGATCTACCACACCAGACAAGACCCAAGGTGTAGGCTGTGCAAAGAGGCGCCTGAAACAATCCAGCACATAATTGCAGGGTGTAAGATGCTGGCAGGTAAAGCATACATTGAGTGCCACAATCAAGTGGCTGGAATAAAATACTTGAACATGTGTGCAGAATATGAACTGGACATCCCAAAGTCAAAATGGGAAATACCTCAGAAAGTGGTAGATAATGAGAGAGCAAAGATTCTGTGGGACTTCCAGATCCAGACTGACAGGATGGTAATGGTGAACCAACCAGACATTGTGGTGGTGGCTAAAGAACAGAGGAAAGCCGTTGTGGTGGATGTGGCAGTGCCAAGAAATGGTAACATCAAGAAAAAGGAGCAGGAGAAACTGGAGAAATACCAGGGACTCAGGGGAGAACTGGAGAAAGCCTGGAAAATGAAGATGACAGTGGTGCCTGTAGTAATTGAAGCAGTCAGGGCAGTAACCTCCAAGCTGTAAGAGTGGCTACAGCAGATCACTGGAAAGGCCTCAGACCTCTCAGTAGGAATACAAGCTGGGAATGTCCTGGAAGCTCAATGGTCTTTATAGCAGAAAGTGAATGATGAAGAATCTGGAGATGAAGTGTTTCTCACTTTACTGTCAGCTCTGTGTTAGAGAACTCTTTAAATAGTACAAAACATGGAGACACAGCGATGTAAGAGACTCAAGAAGCAGAAAATGAAGTTCTATTGATGTAGAACATGAGCACCAACAACACTCAAAAACAGAATTGAGAGTTTCTGTTTCCTTACCTAAGAGTCTCCAGTTTACAGTCTGGACTCTGCAGCCCCTCAGACAACAGCTTCACTCCTGAGTCCTGCAAATCATTCCTACTCAGGTCCAAAACCTTCAGATGACATGCTGGAGAACTAAGGATGGTGGACAGAACGTCACAGCTTCTTTTGGAGAGATTGCAGTACCTTAGTCTAAAAAAGATTTAAAGAAAATAAACTGATTATTATTAATTAATGGTAGAATGAAATGGTAGATTAATCTACTTACAAAGCTTTTTTAGAGGCTTTGATAACTGGCAGCAGCCTCAGCAGAGCTTCCTCTGAACTACTGTATTTCTGCAGGTCAAACTCTTTCAGGTCTTCTTCTGATGACATTAAGATGAAGACCAGAGCTGACCACTGAGCAGGGGACAGATGTTCTGTAGAGAGCCGTCCTGATCTCAGAGATTGTTGGATCTCTGTCAGTAGATAGTGATCGTTTAGCTCATTCAGACAGTGGAACAGGTTGATGCTTTGCTCTGCAGGCAAGTTCCCATTGATCTTCTTCTTGATGTACTGGACTGTTTTCTGTTTGCTCTCTAATATCCTTCCTGTCTTTAGGAGGTCTTGTAAATGATTCTGATTGGTCTCCAAAGAAAGACCCAAGAGGAAGCGGAGGAACATGTCCAGGTGTCCATTTTGACTCTTTAAAGCTTTTTCTACAGCACTCTGGTAGAATGTTTCTCTTCTTCTGAGTAGGGAAAACCATGTTTGTTGTTCTTCCAGCAGGTTGACTCCAGAGTTGACGAAGGTCAGATGGGCATAAAGAGCGGCCAGAAACTCCTGGAAGGTCAGATGCATGAAACTGTACTCCTTGTTCACAAACATCTCACACTTGTCTTTTTTAAAAATCTGATTAAAGACTCCTAAGTACAATGATGTGTTTTCGATATTTATATCACACTCTTCAATGTCATGGTGTTTGAAGATTGTTTGATTTTTCTTAAGCTGCTCAAAGGCTAATTTTCCTAGAGACTCGATCATCTTCTCTAAACTTGGATGGTCTCTTGTAGCTCCACCATCATCCATCAAATAACTTTTCTTTTCTATGTTTAACCTCAAGAAGCGCAGGTACAGTTCGGTCAGGTTCTTTGGCAGATCTGTGTTTTTTTCCTTTATCATGACAGTCTCCAGAACTTTAGCGGTGATCCAGCAGAAGACAGGGATGTGGCACATAATGAAAAGACTGCGAGACGTCTTGATGTGGGAGATGATCATATTGGCCTGCTCTCTATCGTTAAATCTCTTTCTAAAGTACTCCTCCTTCTGTTGGTCATTGAAACCTCTCACTTCTGTCTTACGGCTTATGAACTTTGAAGGGATCTGACTGGCTGCTGCAGGTCGTGTAGTAATCCAGAGTTGAGCTGAAGGAACCAGATTCCCCATGATGAGGTTTGTCAGCAGCACGTCTTTGGAGGCAGACACAGTGATGTCACTCAGAGTTTGAGGATTTTTAAAGTTGAAAGGAAGTTGGCATTCGTCCAGACCATCAAGGATGAACAGAACCTTAAACTCTTTAAAGCTGTAGATTCCTTCTTCCCTAATTTCAGGGAAGAACTGATGAACAAGATCCACAAAGCTACAGCTACCATCTTGCAGCACGCTCATTTTTCTAAATGGTATTTGAAATATGAAGTGGATGTCTTGGTTGTTTTTGCCTTCAGCCCAGTCCAGAGTGAACTTCTGTGTTAAAATGGTTTTCCCAATGCCGGCACCTCCCACTGTCATCACTAATCTGATTGGTTCTGTTTCTCCAGGTAAGGGTTCAAGTAAATTTTCTAATTTAAAATGTACTTCTCTGTCGCCTGTTTGCCCGTGTGCTGCTTCAACCTGTCTAACTTTATGCTTTTGATTTAACTCTTCACTTCTTTCCTGTGTGATGTAGATCTCTGTGAAGATCTCCTTCAGAGGGCTTTCGTTGTCTTCTGTTCCATCCGTAACACAGTCCAAGGCCCTTTGCGTCTTGGGCTTGAACATATGTTGACAATTATTGATCATCTCTGATGAGAAAAAAAAAACATTAGTTTGACAGTTTTGACATTAATTAAAAAAAAGAAAATATTTTGTATTTGAGACCCCCCCCATAGACAATCACACACACACACATATGCTGTCTGTACTCCGCACATCATTAAAGAGAAGCTTGCGCTCAATCAAACGAATTGTGCAAATTATGAATAGAGCAAACAGTAAAATGAAGATTTGTCTCATGCCATGTTATGCCACACATTTTAGGTTTATTCAGAATAGAGAACATTATGAATCGAAGGTTTGAAGTGCAACTGGAACAACTGTCTGCTTTGTTTGAATATGGTCCAACAACTATTATGCTGAAGGTGTACTGTGTTTTCTGAAACAGGAGACTCAAGCCATTGTAGCTCATTCTCAGCAGCTGGCCAGGTTGTAACTGTGTCAATGATGTACGGGGTGCCTCATTTTAACTTTGCACTTCAGGGTTCCCCACAGTGAATCAGCTTTCTGATTTGCATAGTTTGGTTTGACATAGATTGGATGCCTTTCCTGACACAAACTTACTTTGTCTGGGCTTGAGACCAGCACAATGAGACCCTGGTTCAGGCCTCCCTTGTGGCTACATTTTTTACGCAGTATCATGGAAATAAAACCCCAATTGTCCTTGCAAATCGAAAATATCCTGAATCGAATTGATCCAGGATCTGGTGAATCGAATGGAATAAATTCTGTAAATAATTTTGATATCCAGCCCTACACAAGAGGTGTACCAGAAATAGAGTTATATAGAGGAGGGTCATTTTTGCCCTGTAATGGGTTTCAAACAAAAAAAATATACATTCCAAAAAGCACTTTTGGTAAATGTTATATGAAAGATATCCTTCTGTTAGGAATAAATAGAAACAGAATAGTTAGAAACTCCCTTTTACTTTTATTACACTAACTTTTACTTTTTATTACACTAATGGTTTAAACTTGATTCACTATGTATTATCATCTCACAATTATATTACATTTGAGGACAGCACAGCCAAGCTATTTTTCTCACAGTTTCTTCTCATACTCCCTTTTTCTGTGTGTGTGTGATGCCTCAGAGATAACTCCATTGCGACCTAGGAGCTTCTCTCCTGCAACAACCTGTGGGTGTGGTTTTCACACCATTGTCCATCGGATGATCTTCTGAATATGCAAATGCAGGGTTTATATACCAAGCCCATCTCTGAGCTCGTTGGTTCGGACTTTGAATGCACCATGTTCATCTGTCTGTCCCCTTCGTGTTTGTACGAAGTAAAACCTCCACAAAAGATAAGTACCTGTCTCTGAGTCATTATTCATTCATTTCTGTGTGCAGGAAACTGAAAGGAACGAACCGACCTAATTTACCTATTTTACAGTCCTGTTTAGAATCTCCAGTTTCCTCATACCTTCAGTCTCTTTTCGCAATGTTTGTCAGACTATACCCCTAAGGAGCCGATAAATGTTTCCTGTTGATCAAGTCGACACGTTTAGCATTCTGTCTTATGGTGGAGAATTTATGGAAGCTCTAGTGGTAGGGGAAGAATTCAGATTTGGCCTTTGAAGACAACTATAATCATTTTTGAGTTTGACACCCCAGTTGCAAAAGAATGAGCTCTTTAGGAGGTTAACTCTGCACATTTAGTTCAGTTAAAAAAAACAACAACATTTTCTCTTTGCCATTCATAAAATGAATAGCTTTTCTATTAACAATGCTCTGTCACAAATTCACACAAAAGCCACTTCAATTGTCAGTCAACCTTCATGTCTTTGAATCTCTATCAGTCTTTTATTGACTTACCTGGAATTTCAGGCAGGTCTGTGAGGTATTTATCCACCAGGTCATTCTCAGACATCTCCTTCAGAACTATTTTAGTGACTTTTAGAGTGTGAACACTGTGCGTTTGTAACATCACAGTTACTGTCTCCTCTCTGCTTTTGTCTTCCAGTTTAAATGGCGGGATTATTGAGAATGTATCCAGGAAACCCTCATTTGTCACGTGCCATTTGAATTTTATAAAGTTGTCATTACTAAGAGAATTCAAAATTTCCAGAAGGATCTTCAGAGGGCTCTTCTTCTCCTCTTCCTCTGTGAACAGCACAGCAGAGAAAAGTCAGTTAAAATTAGCTTCTATTTGACGCACAAATTGATTTTTCTGTAAGTGATCACTGAGAAGAGAAAAGTAACAGTAGCCAATTCATGTCTATCAGGATCTGATGTTGTATTTTTGTATTTTCTGCACTATTGGGTGCACTAATTTATAAAGCACACCTTTAAAAATTGGTCTATATTTATTTATAAACTAATGGCAGGAATGAACTAATAGCAGTTTCGCCAATAAAATCCCAGAGTTTTTTTTTTTTTTAACAACAGCAAATAGCCCGCGGGCTGCCAGTTTAAAACCCCTGCTTTGAAATGTGTTTGTAACACGCTACACGTTAGCCATGTTAGAAGCATTAGCACATTCACAATAGCTAATGCCCACTTAGTACTTGTTTGCAATGCGTGAAAGGAAAACAGACAAAATACAGCATTGAACTTCCAACTTTCCAGCCGGGCTATCTGGTCCCTGATCATAACAGGGCAGAGGGTGGTGACTGATAGAGAATCGTACTTATCCTTTACAGATGCATGCTGTTATACTGTACTTTGCTGATTATACAAGATATACCATTCCCGTTCTGTCTGATTAAACTATCCCCTATCATGTAGCTATCCTATCCGCCCCGCCAATAATAAAAATAGGCTGCATGCACTGAAAGTTCAGAGTTCCTCTGTTGCAGCCTGTGCTGGGACAGACTAGCTCTTCTTCTGCAGAACGCAGCAATTCGTTCACAAAAGCGGGGACATTTCTAGGGCTGGGAATCACTGGGTACCTCACGATACGATACGATAACGATACTTTGCTCACGATAACGATACTATCACGATATGGCGATAATGCGATAATCGATATATCTCGTCTCTAACAACTCACGATATATATCAAACTTTAAGAAAGAAGAACTTTTAAAAACAGCTTTTTGGAAAATATTTCCCCATTTATTTTTTATTTTTTAAACACAATGATAATAAACAACTTGTGTCCTATTTGGTGTAATGAATAACAGACTTTTGTGTAACATTGCTGAAATCAGTAATACTCTGTCTTTGACAAACAATGACAATTTTCATTTGGAAATATCTGTAAAATTCAGTTTAAACAATAGTGAACATGAACAGCAGTGTCATTATTTAGTACAAAACTGCTGTAAACAGGATAAAAAATGAATGAGTCAAGTAGCTGCCAGACACATTGGTATTAACTTTTGAAAAACAAAACCATAGCCATTGCTTAATTGAAAAAATAGCTGTAAATCAGATATTAATTCTGTGAACAAATTATATTGTCTTTGTTAAAAAATAAATGACACCATTTAGTGCAAATGTGGTGTAAAAAAAAATATGATTCTCACAGAAAAATAAAAATCAAGTAGCTAGGACCTTTCCTTTAAGTTATTTAAGACATAAACTGCTTTCAAAATAAATAACCAGGGATAAAATACATAAAAAACTTAAAGGGCATCTAAAAGTTAACGTCTTTGTGAACAACACGTTTGGGTAAAGCTGCATGTGATGTATGTTTATGTTCATGTTTTTCTGGAGAACCACAGGCTTTTTAGCGTCAGAGGAGAAGGGGGGTCTAAGGGCAGGAATGCCTCTCTTTTGTTCACGTTTCCATCTCAGCCGTAGCTCTGGTCTGGCCGTACAGTACAGGGATCCTTTTTTCAGTATTTCCGAGAGGGAATGTCAAAGCGTGGCTCTACTGCATTCAATAAAAACCCAAATCCCTCGTTCTCCACCGCGCTGCAGGGACCATTCCGTTTGTTATTGCCGCTGCTCTGTCCCTCAGAAGACGGCGGTAGCTTCGTCTGGAAAAAAGTATCCGCGTCGGGCTGTGTCGGCTTCAGGCCAGCAACAGCCACAGCTTTCTTACAACTCCGGGTAATGCAGCTTCAATGCTGCCGGCGCGTCTTTTAACTTACTGCCGTCGCCTCTCATTGTTTTCCCGCTCCGCCATCTTTGTTTGAATGGGCGTTCTTCTTCGTCCGCCCGCAACAGCCAATCTCGCAACGAGCGCCCCCTATCGACCCTCCAAGGAATTGTCTTACCAAAGGATGGTTAATATAACGTTTTACAGGGTTTTTAAACGTAAATAAAAGGTCGATACTTGATGAAGACGTATCGATAATCGATCGCGGGACTAAATATCGCGATATATCACCATATCGATATTTTGGCACACCCCTAGACATTTCCCTTTTCAAATATTCAAATAAATAATATTCAAATTCAAATATTCAAATCAAAAACGTTCAAATTCACACATCCCGCTGTGAAATGTATGTCCCGCTGGAGCAGATACCAGACCACCTGGTGTTGCTCGAACTCCACGTCTCCCACTCCGCTCACTCTCTCTTCCAACTCAAACCCTTTTCTGGTGGTCACTTTCCTTCACACGCTTGTTGCCAATAGTTTCCAAGCTTGCATTATCATCCTCCATTTGCTGTGTTTGCACTATTGTACTTCTCTTTATTGTTCTGACCTTTGAGGGGTTTTTTGCTTACTGTTGTTTATTTTTTTATTGTTAAGTGTTTTATGTGGCACATTAGTACCGCAGCAAATTGCTGGTCAGTGAATCTGCTCTGTTCATTAAAAATGGCAGGAAAAACTCCTTCAATCCTTGAGTGTGAGGGTTTGTTGTCCATATATGAAGGTCCCTTGTTTTCCAGGTCCTTTTTAGATCTCAAAGAGGAAGTCTTCTTCTAGAATTGTCTTTTCAGACCAACGGCTCTTGATATCCACGGAAGTCACAATTTAGAGTTTCTCTCTGTTTGGCAATTTTTTGTCTTTCAGTGCTTTTGCATTTCAATTTATTGATAAATCCTTTTTTTTTTCATGTTTGAATTATGGTTTAGATTCAAGCTAAGAATCAGTTTCAGATCATGAGCTGACAGTGTTAACAGCAGTTCACAGTTTGACTTCATTGTTCTTCAGAACAGTTTATTCAGGCTAAGAACACCTCAGGTGCTCTACACTCCATATAGGCCATCTATAGATACCATCACCTGGTGGAACAAACATTTCTGAAACCTGTTTGAGGAGGTTAAATTGAAACTCTTCTCAGTAAAATCTTGCCAGGTTTCAATAAAAACCATTTAAGCACAGCAGCTAGAATAAAACACTGAAATTACCATTTTGATTCTATGATCTTTTGTTACATAAAAATATAGCGAACAATTCTGTGAATCAGCATCATGTAGCATAGTTTTCCTTTTCATTTACTGACGTTAATCTGCTGTTCATCCAAATATCAGCTGCACTCAGAGCTGCAGACACAGCAGGAGCTTCCTAAGCATCAGCTTCATCACTTCAGAAACTGAATGAATGTGTGACTGAACAGTTTGACTGTTGAATAATTCCTGCTCTTTGGTCAGGAATACAACCCAGTGTGATCAGATTCTCACCTGCTGAACTCATTTTAGCTCCTCTTCCTCTCAGTCTGGATCTCCAGGAGAGTCTTCAGAAGAAAAGACGCTGCTCTTGGTTTTTCCTTCACTTTTGCTGTGTCAGTCGCTTTGCTCCTCCTCTTATCAGTCTGAAACCTCAATGACGTCAAGAACCAGTTTAACTGGTCCATAGGCCAATTGCAGTCAGGACATGAAGACGTTGTTTCATAGGTTAAATCTGGTCATGTGACACCTGTGTTATTTTGACCCCAAAGAATCCAGGCGTTACGGAAGTTAGAATGATTTGAGCTCAAGGCAGGATTATGAATCAGAGGTGGCAGGTCGTACTTCTTCTGAACAGCAGGGGGTACGTTGAGGCCACGTTGGAAGAGAGACAGGACAAGACTAGGCTTGACAGCAGGATGAAGGTTTCTCTTGTAGAGGCAGCTTGTGGGCGAAGAACAACAAAGTCCATCACTTCAGTAAAGAGCGAACACAGCAGAGCTGTCACTGTGTGAGGTTAGGATTCTCCTCTTTCCATCCGACTTCATAGAAGTTAAACCACTGAGCTTGGTCGGAGGCAGGGGTGCAGGTCCACAATCCAAAATATAGAAGGAGGGCTGATAAGCGGGTCAGGGTAGAGAGAACTCACACAGCTTGGTCAGGAGCAGGAAAATGATTAAAAAAAACATGGCACTTAACAAGGAACGAGTCAAGACGAACTGACACTGAAGCAGGTCTGCATGTTCTAAAATAGGACTGTGTATCACCTGAATGTCCCCACCGACTGTACTGATAATGAGGGTATAACTTGTGTTACTATAAGTATCAGCAAATATCGGCTATTGGCCTGAAAAAAAGGATATCGGCCCATCACTAGTCATCACCTTCCTAAATGCCATTTTGACAATAATGTTTTTCTTTTGCCTTTTTCTCCCAGGTGATCCTGTTCACCCTTTAATAAAATTTAATAAAAACACACCTTTCTACTCCTTTAACATAGTTGCCCATGTCAAGAGTGTGACTTAGGTCGTTTTATTTTACCTAAGTCACAAGTCAATGTGACTTATGCTTGGGTTCTGCCACTGCGTGATGGGGAGGCATTGGCAGAAACTTGCTGTCACACAATTTTTTCAATCGTTGTTGTGATCTTGTAGATGCCGTGTAACACGAATACAAATATTTTTTAATTGTCTCAATGTATAAAGAGCCAACATTTAGTATGAATATCCCTTCAATATTTGTTACAATATTAGCATAACCATATAAACAATATTGAAAAGTTTAACTAAATCTAGTGTAAGTGTGTGAATGTGGAGGTAAGTGAAAGTTTGTGAATGAGCAACCTAGTGCCTAAGAACAGTTTGAGAAAAATACTGTAATCTAAAGAAAGCAATGATGTTAAACTGTTTAAGACACTATTTTAGATCAATCAAAAGGCCATGAAGGGTATTTTTTACTTAGGGTTTTTATCTTTTTTTTTTCGTGACCTGCTAATCCTGAGGATCACATGAAGATAACATTGATGGTGCTGCCATTCAGCTCAGTACTTTCCATTGAATAACAGGATGTAACTTTGCGTTCTGACGGGAAAGAGTAAGAGAGCAGCGGATTGGCTCACACCTCTGGAAAGAAGCAGAGCATACAGCCAGTTAGAGCACATACACAGAAGTTAAAACCATATAAAGTGCTGTGATCAGAAAGTGCCCCTCCTCTACTGCTACGAGATTTGTTGTGGAAGTTACAAAAGGAACGCCACTGACGGTAAATGAGTTGTTTAAATTTCCCAGGTTTGTCCGTATTTTTCCACGACCCAGAGTGCTCCGTACAACTTTTATCCAACTTTACATTGAAAAGGGATCATTTTGAAAGTTGAGTTTTGTTTACTTTCTTCCTCACCAACTAGCATGGGTAAGTTAGCAAGTGTTAACCCGGACAGTTGTCATGACCACATCAAACACATAGAGGCAGTGGCTGGGAGCGTCTTCTCAACAGAACGGCTCGAAATGGTGATTCTCCAGAGGCTGAAGAGCTGGATCGAAGCTGCAGCAGCTCTGGTGCGGGTCGTAGGAGGACAGTCAAAATCTCTTGTGGAACTCACAACCGAATGTGGCGGGCATCTTGGTGGTCAGCTGACTTAGGGTTGTTTTAGATGGGACACATTTGGTTCGCTTAAAGCGAACCAGAGTTTGTTTACCCCAATAATCCAGAACAAATATTCAGTCTGAATGCAACCAAGTGAAACCTGGTCTAGGACCATGAACTGGTCTTGGACCAGGAACTGATCTTGGACCCATCTTTGGAGGTGGTCTTGGTTCATTTCCAATTGGACTGGGCTGTAGTTCGCCCTGAACTTCCTCAGTCTGAATACAATCTATCCTAGGACCAGAACAACTAAACCAAAAGGGCCACCTTAGCCGACGTAAACAGAGAAGGGCTGTAGCAACAGCCGCGGACAATCAGAAAGCACCAATTTTCGTGTTGAACAGAAAAAAAGAGTCCAACCGTTTATAAGGGCGGCAGTGGCTCAGGTAGTTGAGCAGGTCGTTCAATGATCGAAGGGTCGGCTGGTTCCTGGCGGAGCTCCTGGAGAGCTTCGCCCCTTCACCTGTCTGTACCTGGAGTGGTGCACAGCTGCCTACACTTTAGTTAACCCTTGTGCTATCCTAGGCACTTTAACATTGGGAGTTGAATCATCTGGACCCCACAAGACGGTGCGCTGAACCTTTTTTCTCCAACGATTTGGGATCTACACGGTGGTGCAGTGGTTAGTGCTCTTACCTGCCTTCATAGCAAGATGGTCCCCGGTTCAAGACCCGGCTGGGGGACGTGAAAATCAAAATATCAATGGGAGGACCTTTCAGTGTGGAGTTTGCATGTTCTCCCCGTGCATGTGTGGGGATCTCCGGCTTCCTCCCACCATCCAAAAACATGCTTCATAAATTAATTGGCAACTCTAAATCGTCCATGAGTGTGTGTGAGAGTGCATAGGTGTGTGATTGTGATTCTGTGACAGACTGGCAAACTGTCCAGGGTGCCCCCTGTCTTCGCCCATAAGTGCCTGGGATAGGCTCCGGCAGCCCTGTGACCCCGAAAAACAGAATAGAAAATGAATGAATGATTTGTGATCTTCACCAAGGTTATTATAGTTAACGAAAACGAACGAAAAACTAGAACTGAAAAAACATTTTCGTTAACTGAAATAAAAATAAAAACGAGAGTTTTAAAAAAAAACGAAAACTAACTAAAACTGTTTGTTGTGTGTATAAAACAAACTGAAACTAACTAATCCTTCATTTTCGTCTTTGTTAATACATAAGCCTTTTGGGTTGAAATAAAATCTATTTACTTCACGCTGCTAGTTTTACTGTGTATTTGACCCCTACCGCATCACGTTGTCTGTGACGTCACGTGATGTCTGTCAGACACTGCCGGCTAGCATGGTCATAGACATTTACATGAGCGTGATGGCTGCATTAAAAGTTGGGAGAAAGCGGGAGAGTCCTATTTGGGACTTTTTTGAATATAACAGCATCAAAAACAAAAGTAAGTGCCTTGTAGTCAAAGCAGGAGACAAAATTTGTGGAACGCTCCTCAAAGGGAAAAACCCTACGAATCTAAAAGTACATTTAAAAAGCGCACACAAAAACGCAAATCAACAGTACCTAGACAAGCTAGCCTGTCGCCCGCCCTCCCCTGAAAAAGAAGCGAGAGCAGGTAACGTTAATATGGGAAAGGAACCTAATACGGCATCCATAATGGACTGTTTTTACCGCCGACCTAATAGCTGCTGGCTAGTAAATACGCATGAACATCAAAAACGAGAAGATGCTTTGGTAAACGTGTTTATTGAGACTGGATTGTATACATCAGTGTTTTTCAACCTTTTTTGAGCCACGGCACACTTTAACCTTGACTAAAATCCCGCGGAACACCAGCATCCAAAAAAAAAAAAAAAAAGGAAAAGCTGATAGTCTGTATTGATGTACAGCCCCTCTGCAATCTCACATGCATTTTTGTGATAATTGTGGCAGAAAAAGCTGGAAGTTGCAGCTGTTTTTTCTAAAAGATGTAGTAAAAGTTAAGTTAAAAGATTCAAAAACTGTTTGATGTGTGTTCGTTGTTTAAAGACATTAAGAGGAGAGGCCCATTATGCGCTAAAACAGTCATTTTAACCCAATGCATCATGGGAGATGTAGTGCAGAAAATCCGCTGACCGCAGAAAGACCAGCTTCTCTGAGCTTCATGGTTTTGTTCTCTTGTTCCACGGTCTGACACCGGATTCTGTGGAAAGCTACACCACTAAAGACGAGCTTTAGCTGGTATTTTTGTTAGAACTGAGCGACTTTTTGAGCTAAATCTAAACAAGGAAGTGAAGACTTTAACCACTTCTGATTGGTCAGACTGATGACATGTGATCAAGCCGTCAAGAATGATTGGTGGAGACAGTTAAAGGGGCGGGACTTTTACGCAAACAGGTATAGCTGCAGCTAAATCGCGGTACCGCCATTCTTATCAAAATGTCTTTAATAGAATCAAATAAACACAAATAAAAATAATTTTATGATCTTTTATATTCCTAACTACTCAGTGTTTTACCAGGGCCTGTTTGGATGAACACAGAGCTGATTTCCTGGAGATGGGAGATGTTGTTAGATCAGTAAATGAGGGCAATTTCTCACGGCACACTTGACCATCTCTGGTTAAAAAACACTGCTCTACACGACTGTGTGAGTCAAATGCCTTCAAAAAGTTCTGCACTTCACTCGAACCAAAATTCAAAACACCTGGAGCTGCAAGAGTCAATAATCTAATCAGAGCTAAAATGGATAAGGCTAAGCAGAAATTGAAAACTATCATAAAAGAGGCGAGGATGGTGACCGTATGTGTAGATTGTTGGAGCAAGAGAGGATTAACAGCATCTTTTATGGGCGTGTCTGCTTGTTTTTACTATCCGCCCGGAGGCCAAGTTTACCATGCTTTGCTAAACCTACACCGAATGGAGCATCCACACACCGGGGAGGCTATTGCCCTCTGCCTTGATCAGACGTTAGATGAATGGGGAATTAGAGAAGACAAAGTGCTGCTTATTGTGACGGATAACGGCTCCAATATTGTTAAAGCTGTGCGTCTACTCGGAGATAGAACCCACGAGCAAAGGGAAGAGTCAGCTGGTGGCTCACAGCCTCAACCAGGTCCAGGATGTGCTGGAGACAACCAGGACACATTGTGGCTCCAGCATGGCCGGCCCTCCCTATACGCGAAGTACGCAGCCGCGTAGGGCCCCGTCACCACTAGGGCCCCGAAGTGGCAAAAAAAATAAAATAAAAAAAGACCCAAATCTGGCAACCCATTTCATAGCTCTGAATGTTGTGCAAAAGAAAGTTGCCCGCACTTTAATGATCCCCCCCTTCAACACACCTGAACCAATCTGGCAACCCAAATAATGACATTACGCCACTCTTAGCAACGATTGGTCAACATCATTGTCAGAACCTGGCACAGTGTGCATTTATGAGCGCATTTTTTTTCAATAGAGTTGGGAAAAAGAAAAACAAAGAGTGCATTATGTCACACTGATCAAAGCAAAGAAAACAAGAGAACTTCATGCCAAAGAGACTTTATCCATCAGGAGCTGAAAAAAGATGAAGAACTTCAACATCAATCACAAGGTAAGTTTGGAGCAGGGGTGGCGAACACGCGGCTCGCGAGCCGCATGTGGCTCTTGGCCAATGAGCGTGCGGCTCTTTGCGTCTCATCATATTTTCTATACACTTTGCCTCATTTCATATTTTTTCCCTCTTAAACCACACTCAAACCACCAGAGGGTATTAAAAATAAATAATAATTAATGATAAAAGTGATTTGGCAGTGTGTGTGTGTGTGTGTTTGTGTTTGATGCTGCTCCAGACACATACGTGACCGCCAATCATTAGCGCGGGTTACGCCCAAAGTCGGAACACATAGATAAAGATTTGATGTGCGTGCAGACTGTTACCCTCATGCATGGCCGGCTCTCCCTATACGCGAATTACGCAGCCGCGTAGGGCCCCCGTCACCACCAGGGCCCCGAAGTGCCGAAAAATAAATAAATAAAAAAAGACCCAAATCTGGCAACCCATTTCATAGCTCTGAATGTTGTGCAAAAGAAAGTTGCCTGCACTTTAAAGATCCCCCCCTTCAACACACCTGAACCAATCTGGCAACCCAAATAATGACGTAACGCCACTCTTAGCAACGATTGGTCAACATCATTGTCTGAGCCTGGCACAGTTTGCAGTTACGAGCGCATCTTGTTTCAATAAAGTTGGGAAAAAGAAAAAAAAAACGAGCACATTCAGTCACGCTGATCAAAGCGACAACAAGAGAACTTCATGCCAAAGAGACTTTATCCATCAGGAGCTGAGAAAAGATGAAGAACTTCAACATCAATCACAAGGTAAGTTTGGAGGATCATGTTGGGGCCGTATTTTTGACATTATCCAGTATTTATGTGTGGCTGCGCAATTTACGTAAGATACTAATCGATCCGAGGTGATGAAGATTGCACATATAAACGACCCCGTTTTCTCGTAATGGAAAACTCTAAAATAATTCGGATACCCAAGTTTCCAAGATGAGGGCGGACATGACCTTCCAAAACAGCGGAGAGCAGAGAAGAGTAAATAATGACAAAGGTATAATGGCTGAAAAATGTTTTAACTCACGTTATCGTATTGTTTCATTGTTTTGCTAACACATATTTAGTGCATTCTACATTTTCTGGTTTATGTTAGTATAAAAACTGCTGATTATCTGTTATAGACAGTCAGGTATTCTGACTTTTTCAACAGTGTGTCTTAAAATCTTGCATTGGCATGAAATATGGAGAATGAAAACTGCCAAATACAAATAGGAAATAAACGTTCTCATTTATAAATGACAAACAAAGTAAATGTACTAATTTTATAATTATGAACATACAAAATAATAAATGAAGAAGTGTATAAATGGTTATATTTCCATTTATACTCAAAGTAGTGTTCACATTTATTATTTATAAATGGGTAAATGTATTTCTTATTTGTATTTTGCAGTTTTGGTTTTACATAATGATGATGTTTTGCACAGTTCCGTCTCAGCCGACAGTTTCTTCTGCTCTCAAAAAGTATCAAAAAGTATTGGAGTATTGGTGCAGCATCCACATCCCAAGAAGTTCCTGACATCACTGAAGATGTGATTTCAGGTAATTTAATAGCATGTAAAGTCATTTAAAAACAGTGTCTGCATAAACCCTTTTTTCATAAACAGCAGCTGAAGAGAATGGAGTCCCCAGTTGTTCATAATTAAATAAATAAATATGATATTGAGCAAATATACAATCTAACAATAAATCTCTCATAATAATATAAAAGTATCATGAAATTGTGAAAAACCTGCACACAGATTTTAAATGAGCCAGTAAACTATTAGTAGTATTCTGCTATAGTTATTTTATTAACTTCATCATTAATTATTGTATAATATTTCTTGTTTTTTAGCTGCAGAAGAAACTGCTGTCACCACATCTTCTGTTGACAGGGAAAACATTGATGCTGCTAAGTTCAAATCCACCCAATATGGAACCTATATCAAACTTATTGTTTCATTATTACTTAAAAGAAAGTCATACATTTGCACACACACAACAGTGAAGGCACTTCTTTCCAACATTCTGTTATGTAGATTTGATTGGACTCTTTGACTTTTCACTGTTTGCTTTTGTTGAAGTTCTGTTTCTGATGTTCCAGAGGCTCCAAGAGAGGCGTGAATGAAAGAGGAGCCTACTGGATCCACAATTCCACACACCTTCAGTTTCTGATCCAGTAAGAATGGATTTGGTGCAAAGAGGTCCTTTTCAGACTGAGAAAGACTCTGACTTTCCAAAATCCCCTCATTGAGCTGTTGTGTTCTTTATTTTGGATTGTTTTATCGTTATTTGATTGTCTATTAAGTTGCTGTTTTTAATAAGTTGGAGTTTTGATAATGTCATTTGTTGAGTGTCCAATGTTACATTAAAAATATATATCTATTTATACATTTGTCATTCTTATTTTTTTCTTTTCACTTTTAAAATTGGTTTGGCACCAATTAATGTGTATCCAACATGCAGGCAATATACTGTGTTCAATTCTTCAGCAGCAACAATAATACATTCACAAAATGTAGTAATAGAGAGATCTCATTTATATTACAACAACAGTTGCATTTTGTTGGTGCTGCCGATCAGTTAGAGGGCCCACAAATTAAATTTCGCTTAGGGCCCCCAGAAGACCAGGGCCGGCCCTGCCCTCATGGCCAAAATGGTGAAATTCAGAGAATAAAGATAAACACAGGACGTTTCTGGAAGAACGGGAAGATTCTTACTTTTTACTGAACGGAGTGGAAAGTCACGATGTTTATCATTATGAGCTTTTGGAAGCAGTAACATAGTTCATGGCAGAAAAGAACAAAACGTATCCCGGAGAAAATTAAAAACTTCCTGATCATCTGACACAAATTGTCTCCTTTATTAACAAGTTGAAGCTTTTCAAAGCGCACATTCAAAACGGCAATCTGTCCCACTTTCCTTCTTTGCGCAGCTCACAGCAGAAGCTGCAATCCAAATGAACAAAGCACAGAACGTGACGCTGCTTGCGCAACTGGACTGAAACGACCGCAGATCACTTTCCGCATGGATCCTTTAATGCAGAAACTAACTCCCTGAGATCCCTGCTGGTCACTGATGAGGCAGCGAGAGAACCAGAGATAAATGAGCAGAAATCTCTTTGAAAGAAGGCCCTGTTATAATTTGGAGAACAGACATCGGTCCGTTCTGACCGACACTCACGTAAAGGAGCTGATCAGTGTTGCCAGATAGTGACACAGTTTTCCAGCCCAGAAGTCATGAGAAAACTGCCAGACCCAGCGAAAAACCGTCCACCCCGCACATATGTATAGTGTGGGGATCTGGGGGTTAGCCCCGTCTTCAGCCCCTAAGAGTCATGGGAAGTGGGGAATTTTCAGTGTAAAACCGTGAGCCAGGTAGATGTTAGCAGAATTGACCTGCATGCCGTTTGGCTGAATGAGTGTGAACAGGAAGGAAGGGGACGTGAATAATGCAGCCAGTGAAATTTAAACTCAGGACTTGTTGGATTACTACTCCAAAGTATGAACTGACTCATTGCAATGTATTAATATTAAATAGATTATTTGCCTTTGATGCAGATGTCAGTCATTCAATTTTAAATTAAAAAAACATATAAAAGCAAGATATTCTAATGAAGGTCAAAATTAATTTAAGTTGCACACAACTGAAATGTAATGTATTGAATGTGTTTATTGTGAATATGAATCACTTAGACACCAGAAGGATGCTCTGTCCAGATGTTTGTGTATTTGTTGGTGTGAGGGTCATTGAAAGAGGAATGTGGAGATACAAAGAATTACCAGTTAAATACTGATGGATAAATGGTGAAATATTCAGTTTTTATCATCGTAAATCTGACTTCAGAGAATTCAGTGCCTCTCAAGCATCAACCTCACTGCCCGTCACTGAGTGGTTGTGTGTGTCAAAGGAAAGAGTGAGATAAAGAGAGTGTGTGTGTGTGGAGGGGTCTCTGACCTCCAGGGTAGTCTCTGTGTTAACTCTGGTTTAGCTGCATTGATGTGTGTATTGAGGGTGGACACTTTCCTTGAAATAAACACAAGTACAATACTTGCTGTTCTGTTGTAGGGAGAAGAGTGTGTTATGGAAAGTAATACGGGTTTAACTGTGTGTTTGTGTGTGTACGTTTTGGCAGGTCAGTGTGTGGTGTGGCTCTTTGTCTCTCACAGTGAAAAAATTCGGCTCTTGATGTCAAACTTGTTCGCCACCCCTGGTTTGGAGGATCATGTTGGGGCCGTATTTTTACATTATCCAGTATTTATGTGTGGCTGCGCAATTTATGTAAATACTAATCGATCTGAGGTGAAGAAGATTGCACATACGACCCCGTTTGTCGTAGTTAATTTCCAATGGAAAACTCGAAAATAATTCTGATACCCAAGTTTCCGAGATGACGGCGGACTTGACCTTCTAAAACGTCGGAGAGCAGAGAAGAGCAAATATTGACAAGGGTATAATGGCTGAAAAATGTTTTAACTCATGTTATCGTATTGTTTCATTGTTTTGCTAACACATATTTAGTGCGTTCTGCATTTTCTGGTTTATGTCAGTATAAAAACTGCTGTTTATCTGTTACAGACAGTCAGGTATTCTGACTTTTTCAACAGTGTTTCTTAAAATCTTGCATTGGCATGAAATATGGAGAATGAAAACTGCCAAATACAAATAGGAAATAAAGGCTCTCATTTATAAATGACATACAAAATAAATGTACTCATTTTAAAATTACAAACACACAAAATAATAAATAAAGAAGTGTATAAATGGTTATATTTCCATTTATACTCAAAGTAGTGTTCACATTTATTATTTATAAATTATGAATTATTTCTTATTTGTATTTTGCAGTTTTGGTTTTACATAATGACGATGTTTTGCACAGTTCCGTCTCAGCCGACAGTTTCTTCTACTCTCAAAAAGTATCAAAAAGTATTGGAGTATTGGTGCAGCATCCACATCCCAAGATGTTCCTGACATCACCAAAGATATGATTTCAGGTAATTTAATAGCATGTAAAGTCATTAAAAAACAGTGTCTGCATAACCCCTTTTTTCATAAACATCAGCTGAAGAGTATGGAGACCCCAGTTGTTCATATTTAAATAAATAAATATGATCTTGAGCAAATATACAATCTAACAATAAATCTCTCATAATTATATAAAAAGATCATGAAATTGTGAAAAACCTGCACACAGATTTTAAATGAGCCAGTAAACTATTATTAGTATTCTGCTATAGTTATTTTATTAACTTCATCATTAATTATTGTATAATAATTATTGTTTTTTAGCTGCAGACGAAACTGCATTGATGCTGCTGGTAAGTTCAAATCCACCCAATATGGAACCTATATCAAAATTATTGTTTCATTATTACTTAAAGGAAAGTCATACATTTGCACACACACATACACTAAAGTGAAGGTACTTCTTTCCAACATTCTGCTTCCAGCATCACAGTAACTGTTATGTAGATTTGATTGGACTGTTTGACTTTTCACTGTTTGCTTTTGTTGAAGTTATGTCTCTCATGTTCCAGAGGCGTGAATGGAAGAGGAGCCGACTGGATCCAAAATTCCACACACCTCAAATCCGATTGGTCCAGCTGAATGGCCAACCACACTTTCTGATCCAGTAAGAATGGATTTGGTGCAAAGAGGTCCTTTTCAGACTGAGAAAGACTCTGACTTTCCAAAATCCTCATCTTTGAGCTGCTGTGTTCTTTATTTTGGATTGATTTATCGTTATTTGATTGTCTATTAAGTTGCTGTTTTTAATAAGTTGGAGTTTTGGGAATGTCATTTGTTGAGTGCCAATGTTACATTAAAAAATATATATCTATATATACATTTATAATTCATTTATTTTTCTTTTCACTTTTAAAATTGGTTTGGCACCAATTAATGTGTATCCAACATGCAGGCAATATATTGTGTAGCAACAATAATACATTCACAAAATGTAGTGATAGAGAGATTTCATTTATATTACAACAACAGTTGCGTTTTGTTGGTGCTGCCGATCAGTTAGAGGGCCCACACATTAAATTTCGCTTAGGGCCCCCAGAAGATCAGGGCCGGCCCTGCACACACACAAACACACACACACTTTTCCTTTTTTTTACTGTCTATTTTTCCTGTGTTAGTATCGTAGTTGTCTTTGTTTGTCAGATCTGTTTCTGTGTCTTTGGCAAAATTTGGCCCCCACCACATCCAAGTAAAGTCAACTAAATTTGCACACACCCGGTGAAAATGTAGCATCTTAATCAATCTGTTCCTTAGTCGTTTGATGATGCTGATTGCAGTGCTAGCCCTTTTAGCAACATGCAGCTTAGTTTGCTCTACAGAAAGAGAAAGGGGAGTCAGACGTGTGCAGTGTCTGCTCAGCAAGTGGAGTCGTGTCAAAGGTGGGTTGTGAGAGCAGCGGTGCTGCCTTGACCAAGGCGGCAAGGGTGGCGGTGGTGCGTAGAAGCAGGCGGCAAGGGTGGATGGCACATAAGGGTGGGCGGCGAGGGCGAGGGCAGGTAGCGCCTGCAGGCCATACAACGCCACTAGCGGCTTTAATTTCATATTGTGACACATAGAAAAAAGGAATTTTTTTTAATGATCAATATTTACATTTACTGTTTTGGGTATATATATATATATATTTTTTTGTCATCTTCGCCTTTAAAATGACAAAAAGTTTAGAGAAAGTTCACTGAGCATCAATGTGAAAAAATTCAACACATTTTGAAAACTAAATGTTTTTATCCAGAACATTCTAAGAGATGTGTTGATTTGAATGTCAACACAGATAGGAGACATGTATGTCACATTGGTTGCTTGGCAACAAAAACAACACATATAAAAAATCTTCAGTTGGAGATTCAGAATCAGTTGCAACTTTGTGCGATTGAGTCAGGTTGTTCAATTTCAAAGTTGTAAAGAAAGGTTTTTATCATCGAACTACTGAAGATGATGGAGAAAGAAATGAAAATGAAGCATGATCCTGAGGCGGATATGAAACATCATCCGGGTTAGCAACACTTTTGTGGATTGTTTTGTTATAATCTGGGGTGGCACTCTGAGAACGGAACAATTTTTTATTTCTTTTCAGAGATTATATCTTTTATCTGCAATTGTTCTGTTATGTTATCGATTCCAAAGATGTTTGATAGAGTTATTAAAAAAACATTTACCAGCTATTATTTTTTCTATACCAAGTTTTAATTTTCTTAAATTGAATCTATTAAAAATATTCCTATTTTTTATATAAAAAAAAAAAAGTTCAAATTCATTTTCTTTCTAAAATATTCCTTGAGAAAATGTAATTAAAAATCATTTGCAACTTTGTGCGTTTGAGTCAAGTTATACGATTAAAAGTTGTAAATAAAGGTTTTTATCATCGAACTGCTGAAGATGACGAAGATTCATGGTCTAAAATGTTAGAAATATATTATGAAGCTCAAATGATTTTTCCCTTAGCTGTGATTTTTGTTTGACTGTTTTTGTTTCTTTTGAGCTGCTCTACTGTTTTAATTGTCCAACTTTTCTTTATTCATGATCTAAAATGTTAGACATATATTATGTATTTCAAATGATTTTTCCCTTTAACTGTGATTTTTGTTTGTTTTTGTTTCTTGAAGATGAGGAAAAAACAAGCAGCAGCCAGTCTCAAAGAGTCCCGGTGAAAAGAAAGGCCTGCTCTGATGATGGCGAAACCAAAAAGAGGAAAGTGGAACCATCTGAGCCTGCAGAGCCCATGAAGCCCACCGGAGGAAAGACATTACAGAAGAAACAGTTTCTGGAGAAACTGAAAAAGATCGTGGAGAAGACGACCTTTCTCAGTGGAACCAAGACCTCCTCGGTCAAGACTACTAAAGGTAGAGACTTTAAACAAACATTAGCCACATCCCGTCTGATCCAGTTTTTATCAAATACATTCCTTAGTATCTTATTTATTATCATTTGTGTGCACAAACGAATAATTTGTTTGCACAAATTGGAAAAATGTCTAAACAAGTTTCCAATTTGTCTATGCAAAATGCTAAATTGTGACCTTAAAATACTGAATTGTGGCTACAAATAGCTCATTTGAGAACACAAAACACTAACTCATGGCCACAGACTATTCATTTAAAGCAACTTCAAGTGTTTCTGATCAAAAACTAAATGATTACAACCAAACCTAATTGATAAAAGATCTTACTTACATCTTTGCTTCTGCTTTTGTGTTTTAACCGTAAAATCATCAGGAAGTTTTGTAGGGACTTTTTACTTCTCACTTGTGAGTCTCTCTTTTTGTCAGGTGTAATATTGTCATCTTTGATTTCAATTTTTGATTTTGAAATGGTTTATTTCAAACAATAATGGAACAATACACAAAACAATACAAAAAGCATTCATACATACATTCATTCAAAGACTTATCTAACTTAGGATGATTAGATTTTAATCTTGATGATCAGAATTGAATGTTTCTGCTCAGTAACAAATGATGGAACTGGCTGTGTATCCATGATAGGCAACATGAGTTTTAGCATTTGGAAATGATGTCAAGTGTTTTGGTTCAATCAGCACAGATGGTTGGATTGTGGCTTTTATAGCTCCAAGAAGCTACATTTGTTATATTCAAAGCACATTTGAGATAAATAGACAGTTGTTGTTGTTCTCTGTCACATTTGATGTCTAAAAACATTTATAAATCTTCCTTTTTTGTGGACAACTGGACAAATCCATTCTAGAGTCAGAGGGAGTTAAAGGATATTTGGGAAAATGTGATCAATGTGTCTTAGATTTGCATTATGGGAACATTTGCAGCATTTCTCAAATTTCTCCTGGTTTTAATTTTCTTCTTTTTTTTTTTTAAACATTGAGTTTAAACAGTTTGTTAGAAAGCTCCAGCTCCTTGTGTCGAGGAAGGTTCTCATTTATCCAGGTGACGTTGTCCTGAAGTGGAGTCATGGCACCTGGACTTCAAGTCTTCTTTCCTGAAGCGTTTTGGGGAAAGAAGGAGCCATGACTCCACTTCAGTCCAGCTGAATCTCTCTCAATTAGGAATGCAGTTGAATTTTGCATCAACTCCAAAATTCTCCAATAGTTTTCTAATAGCTTTTCCCTATCAGAACTTCAACTCCTTCACAAACACAAAATAGACAAACATGTCACATTTAGGAAAAACAGAGATGAGACTTTGCTGGGATGGCCCTAAATTCATGGAAAAATTACCTCTCCATGTTCATGCTGTCCAGACTTCTTCTTGAAGGCGTTCATTTCTCTGTAAAGAGTGATAAGGAGATGACAACTGCTGTGAAATCCTATTTTCCTTCTTGTTTTTGTTTCTTTGGAGCTGCTCTATTGTTTTAATTGTCCAAATTTGTCTCTATTCATAGTCTAAAATGTTAGAAATATATTATGAATTTCAAATGATTTTTACCTTTAACTGTGATTTTTGTTTGGGTGTTTTTGTTTCTTGAAGATGAGGAAAAAACGAGCAGCAGCCAGTCTAAAGAGGATGGCAGGACCACACCGGCCAAAAGAAAGGCCTGCTCTAATGATGATGGTGAAGCCAAGAAGAGGAAAGTGGAACCATCGAAGCCTGCAGAGCCCATGAAGCCCACCGGAGGAAAGACATTCAAGAATGACTTTCTGGAGAAACTGAAAAAGCTCATGGAGAAGACGACCTTTCTCAGTGGAACCAAGACCTCCTCAGTCAAGAACGAAGGTAGATTCTTTAGAAAAACATTAGCCTCATCCAGTCTGATCCAGTTTTTTTTTTTAACCAAATAGCAGTTTATTAGTAGAATCTGATTTTAGTTTTTAGAAAAAGTTTCTTCCATCACACCTGAACTAACATTTCTGTTTTCAGATGACTTTGAAGCGACATACATGCAGTTGGAGCAGTTGGGTGAAGGAGGCTTTGGATGTGTTTTTAGCGGCTTCCGCAGATCAGACAACCTGCAGGTAAGTGTTTGTCATGCAGCTGCAGTGAACCAGCTTCAGGCTTACATTGGAAAACACATTGAAGACATGGATGGTTTGGCTTCATCTGGTCCATGTTAGTTGAAGGTGTCATCTGAAATGTCTGAGTTTGTCGTCTGTCGGATGTTTCACCTTCAGACTTTCTGACCACATGTGTTTGTGTCTTGCAGGTGGCCATCAAACGTATTCCAAAATGCTAC
This sequence comes from Oryzias curvinotus, assembly GCA_023969325.1. NCBI lineage: Eukaryota > Metazoa > Chordata > Actinopteri > Beloniformes > Adrianichthyidae > Oryzias > Oryzias curvinotus. Next base: position 8,262,895 of record CM043725.1, on the reverse strand, counting down.
GATCTAAACACAGTGGTGGTAAGTGGGAGTTGTGCAGCGCTGCAGAAGTCATGATGAAGATTTCTGCTCTGAATGTGTTTCTTTGCAGTTCTCCTCCTCTTCATCCTCTCTTTGTGGTGATTCCTCAGGATGAACACGGACAGTCAATTTGCACGGAGGTGGCCGTCATGGAGAAGCTCAAAGACGCACAGCTGCAGTCTGCAGATAAAGCCTCCCCCGTGGTTCTGCTGGACTGGTACGACCTGGAGGAGGAGATCGTCCTGGTGATGGAAAGACCGATCCCAGCCACAGACCTGGAGGTTTACCTAAAGAGCAGAGGAGGCAAAATGGAGGAAGAGGAAGTTAAGGTAGGCTTGTGTTCACATTCTTTATTTGTTCCAGATGTTCTCCTGAAGAAACTTCCTGAAGTTTTGCTCATTGACTGAAATCTGGCTGAACATGTTAGTTCATTGTTTGATGCAAACAGGCAGAGAAGTTTGCAAAGATTAGAACTAAGAGTAAAACAGACCCTGTCCTCCTGAGAAGCAGCTCTAGAATTTGTCAGTCCTTTTCCTCATTGGGTTTTTGTAATGTCTTCCAGATCATCATGAAACAGCTGATCCAGACATGTGTGGATCTTGAGGAGAGGCACATCTTCCATCGGGACATCAAAGTGGAAAATGTCCTGATTGAGACGAGCTCCGATGTCCCGCGTGCTCGCCTCATCGACTTTGGACTGAGCTGTTTCACCCAGGAGACTTCTGTGTTCACTAACTTTGCAGGTAACAGATCGGCATCTGCCATAAAGCAAACCACTGAGGAGCATCAACTGATCTGAAGCTGCTGTTTTTCAGGAACATTCCATATTGCTGCCCCAGAGTCAATGTTTGGGTCCGGCTACAGAGCAGAACCAACCACAGTGTGGCAGCTTGGAGTGGTTGGGTACGAGGCTTTACATGACGAGCACTTCAGAACCAGGAAGTTTGCAATGAACAAACTGAAGATCAGACAAGACCTGTCCAAGGGTAAGAAAACTCTGTTCAGAAGTTCTTTCAGCATTTGGATTACTGTAGCTCTCACCTTCATCATTATTATTATTCCTTCTTCTTTTTTTCAGACTGCCAAAGCTTTTTGAAAAGGTGTCTGAGGTTTTCCCCTGCATTCCGGCCCAAGCTGAAGGAGCTGCTGCAGCATCCATGGCTGGTACAATCTGACACACACAGACATCCACAACATCACAGTAACATCTAAACAGAGCTGGGCGACGTGAACAAGATATCAAATCTGTGTGTTTTTGTCATTTATTCCAGCAGTGCTGCCGGAAAGCATAAAGAAGCCTCTTCATCAGGAAACCAAACAAGAGAACTTAAAAAGAAGGCGGGGTCACATTTAGAAGAGGTAAGGAATCCTCCACACCACAAACCATCAATTCCTTAACTCTCTGCTGTCTTTGATAATAATGAACTGTGTTGTTGTGGTTTGTAGATTCCACTAGTGCTGCCACAAAACCACAACAAGAAGAAAGCGAATAAATTAAAAACAAAAGCAAACCACAAGACACATCTTCAGCAGGGGACCAAACCAAAGAGCATCATGAGAGGGCGGGGTCACATTTAGATGAGGTAAGAAATCTGCAACACAACAAAACACAAAATCCTCCAAAGACTCAGAAGGTTGAAGCATTTGGACAAAATTCCCTCTTTTTTTTTTTTAGTAAAATTTGATGTTAATTTTTAGATAAAAAGCTCCGTCCGTAAACTAGCAGAATATTTCAGTGTTTCTATGTCCAGATGAGTTTGAGTTACTTAAATTAAGTTACTTAAGTTACTTCTTTTCTTTAAGTTTTTATAATCATTTCTCTTTTATTTGTGTTTGTTTTTGTGTACTTAATTATGAGGGGCTTACTTAATTGTGTTATTACATGTGTAGGGATTTTTTTTTTGTGTTCATGTTTGTTTTAATGTACAGCACCTTGAGCTTTTCTTTTTACATGGAAGGTGCTATAGAAATGAAATTAATTTCAATTTATGCAAAAACATGGAGACAAATCACTCCTTCTTACATTTTCCTCCAAAAAACTTGATCCTGTAGCAAATCTCTTCCAGCATGCATGCAGGCAGTCTGTGCTGCATCGATGGCCTCCTCAGTGGATGTAAATTTATTTAATCCATTACAACTTTCAGTCCATCATGCAGATGATGTCTTATTCCAACAAAGCAAAATGAACAGACAACTCATGGATGTCAGCATCTTGTGTGACATTCAAAGCCTAAAGTAGCCACTAACTTACAAAAACTTTAGCAGACTTTATCATAAGAATGATGAACCAGAAGGAGGTGTCCAGTGCAAACGACTGCAATCGGACTCTTTATCTCCACAGGAAAGCACATCAGTGAAACCAGGCGACTGGGTGTTCATCAAGGTCCTAAAGAGGAAGAACTGGGCCACCCCATGGTGGGAAGGACCATACCAAGTCCTTCTAACCACACCCACTGCTATCTGAACGCCCCAGCGGGGTACATCTCAGTCTCTGGACGTTGCAGCGTGCACCAGAGGCCTAAAGGAGGTTGTTGTGGTGAAGTCTGACTACAAAGGTGTTCCGCCTTTTAGTGGCGGTTCGTCTCAAATGTCAGTGAAGAAACCAGCAGAACCCAGCATCCATTAGAACTTGGGTCCTCGAAGTGGCTCTGCAACCTAGCAGCGTGGAAGGCCCACTGCTGGGAGACCGCAGCAGGTGGGTGCGGAGCTGCGCTGTGACTGAAGCATGTCTCCACGACCCCCTAACTGTCAACCTAGCCAATCAGTCATTGGACCTTCATGAAAAAGACAAAGTCACCTCAAGGATACGGCCCAAGATCACTCCTGCAGTACCAACCTCTGGTGGCAACAGAAATGCACACAAGGTGCTGCTTCAAACTAGGAGGATGCAGAGGATCGCTCCTGATAAAGACAGACGTGTCGCCGTGGTGACCCCTAAAGTAATCAGCCTGAAGAAAAAGAAGAGTTTATGTCATCAAACCAGAGTAAGCAAAAGAAGCCACAACCCAGATTTCAGGAACTTCTTGCAGTGGTTGAACAACTTGTTTTCTGTCTTCCAGGTCCCCAGACGCTGGGGGGATTCTTTCTGCAGCTCCTTCAACCCCTCAGCCATCGGTGGAAGGGCGATCTCTCTTTGAATTGCCTTTCCCGAGGGTTCTTCCTAAATTGGCCTCACAGGGAGTTTTACCTCGTCTTCATTGAGAGCTTGGGTTGGGGGCGGAGCGTGCTCAACCCACACCGGGTTCTAATTACAATTGGGCAGCAGAAGTAAAGAGTTCCCATCACAAGTAATAATAGATCAATTTGGACTCCTTAAATTAAAAAAAAAAGAACTTTTATTTTACATGATATATTTTACAAAATTAACAGATTATAAAACAGGGGCTAATTCTAGTATTCTAATGCTAATTTCTGCACTTATATCGCTAATTTGTGAGCAGAAATTGCTCATTTGTACAAACAAAATTCCAATTTGTGCACACAAAATGCTCATTAATTGGCACAAAATCCTAACTTTGGGCAGAAAATACTAACTTGTGTACACAAAATTTTAATTTGTCCGAACAAAATACTAAATTGTGTTTACAAAATGCTCATTTATGGGAAGAAAATCTCATGTATGTGCATAAAATACTAATTTGGGTGCACAAAATCTTATTAATGTGCACACACTGCTAATTTGTGTACACAAAATTTGAATTCGTCCAAATAAATTACTAAATTGTGTTTACAGAATGCTCATTTATGGGGAAAAAAAATCTAATTTATGAGCATAAATACTAATTTATGTATTAAAAACAATAACCTGATGCCACATATTAACTTAAGAAAACTTCAAGTGTCTCTGATTAAAACTAAATGACGAGAATCAAACCTAATTGCTGTAAAATCGAACATCTTTGCTTCTGTTTTTTTAACCATAAAATCATCAGGAATTTCTGTAGTAAATAAAAATGGGACTTTTTACTTCTCACTTGTGAGTCTGTCTCTTTCTGTCAGGTGTAATGTTGTCATCCTGATCAAGAACAGAATGTTTCTGCTCGGTAACAAAGGATGGAACTGGCTGTGTATCTGTGATAGAAAAACATGAGTTTCAGCATTTTGAAATGATGTCAAAGGTTTTGGAAAGTAGAGATCAGTTCCATCAGCACAGATAGTTGGATTGTAGCTTTTATAGCACAGAGAAGCTGCATTTGTTATATTTAAAGCACATTTTAGATAGAAAGACAGATATTGTTGTTCTGTCACTTTTGGTGTTTAAAAACATTTATAAATCTTCCTTTGTTGATAAATGGACAAATCCATTTTAGAGTCAGAGGGAGCTAAAGGATATTTTTTAAAATGTGATCCATGTGTTCTAGATCAGATCAGGTAAATGAACATTTTTATGCTGCTGCTTTTTACGGAGCTGCAGTCAAACATACACTAGTTTAAAACCGTCACACCTCTGGAACAAGTGGGACTGACTTGACTTTAGTTGAATTGAGATAAAGTTGAATATACTTTGTTTGAATCTTCAACAAATGTTAAAAAAAATGCTGTAAACTAAACATTTGAAATAATGTAAAAAAAAAATAAAGAGAAACAGAAAAAAGTAGAGAACAAAAAGACCTCTGACAAAGGAAAGTGGAACCCTTTCATAACCACAGGTTATCGAATCAAAGAAATTATAAATATAAATTATACATTATATAGAAAATGTACATGATAAAATAAATATCTTGGTAAAAAAAAAGCTAAAAGAACGATAATTCAATAGACAGAAAAAAAAAGAAAATAGCAAAAGCATCTCATATAATGAAGAAAAAGTCACATTTAGCAGCAAACATTTAAGAAAAAGTAAGAAATCTACAGATGGAAAAATAACAAAACAAAAAAGGAAAGGAAACCCTGGAAGGTCCTCAGCTCACTGCAGCACAGACTTGACAGCTGATGAAACCCCAGCAGGATGGATCAGAGATGGACTGCAGGCAGTGGTGAGGACTCCCAACATCAGCTGATCCAGAGCACAGCAGCTGGAACCTGCAGAGGAACAACCGTGAAAAAGCCATGAGGGCATTCAGCGAGTCACAAAACATCAATAAAACAAAGTGTGCATGCGTGTTCAGGCTTGTTCATTAAGCTAAAGCAATAGATGATAAGGTGACAACAGCTGATCATGTAAACAATGCATCCCCAGATCATTTCAGACGCAGAAATGGTGGAAAATAGTCAGAAAAAGAGCAGCAGGTATGCCTCTTAGGTGTAAAAAAGTCCATGTTCATCAAAAAAAGAGATGGTAGTAAGAGAATGATTCAACAAAATAAAATACAAATAAAAAACTGTCAAGCAGGGGGTAGGGGGTGTCCCCGCCTCATTCTCCCTGTCACCAAGAATGTCAGTAGGATCAGAAAATCTGGCTTTCTTTCTTTTTTTTTCCGGGGTTGTTCAGTTTTAGCAACAAATGTAGCATTTTTGTTTTATTTTACTGTAGTTTGTGTTTAAATTTTCTAGTTTCCACACCTCCATTGTCTATGAATGCACCAAGCCTGAAGCTCCCATCTTCATCATTCTGATTGGTCCTTCATCTAAGTCCCCCAAGTGCCAGAAAGGGGGGGTCAAAAGTGAGCCACCCAGTTGCAGACAAGGGGGCAGACCAAGATGGCGGCTTGAGCGGATGCTTTTTTTCAGCCTGTTGCGCCAAACTTTTGAAATGTTGTGGAAACCTCATAGATCACGTGTCAAAGTCAAGTCGGGCCGCATCTGACCCGCCGTGTTATTTTTACCCGGCCCGCAAGGTCATTTTACATAAGTGTTATTAGTGGCCCGCTGACATGTAGCACTGATAAAATAACAGAGGCATAACTTTCACTACAGATCCCATAATGCAGCGCGTCAGCTCCCCAGAGAAATGTAGCGCTGGTAACATATCAACTACAGATCCCATAATGCAGCGCTTCAGTTGACTGGCAAAATGTAGCGCTGACAACATAGCGACTACAGATCCCATAATGCAATGCTTCAGCTGCCCTGGTGAATACTTTTGGTAGAGAAAAAGTTAATTTATGAAAACAGAGCCTTTAACCCATAAGAACCTATAGTTGTCGGGTACCAGGGGCCAGGGCGGTTAGGTTCACCTTCACTTCCGGGTTGGGGCTTTTATTTTGTTAGGTTCCGGTTCGGTGTTCTGTTGTGCTTCTGTGGACTTGACATCTTCATCGCCTGCACCTGTTTACTCACCTGTTGTCAATCACTGTTGTGTGTATATATACCTTGTGTTCCTCCTCTCTTATCACCGGATCGTTCTCTTATGACTGTTACTAGTTTATGAGTCTCTGAGCCTTCCTCTGGATTAAAATCCTTGTGTTCCTCAAACTTCTGGCGTCCTGCATCTTGTGTCCACATCTTCGTTCCTTGACAATAGTGGCATCACTGTAACAGAAAACAATTAGAAATGGATTCTGTAGTCCACATGGTTTGTGGTAAATACAATAGGTGAATAACAAAATTACTACTTTGGGGTTGTTTTTGTCTGGAAATAACATTTTACAACACTTAAAAACACAAAAAGTTAAATTTTGATTATATAAATTTTACATAGTCAGAAAAACAAAACAAAAAACATTTGACATACAAATTTGAAGATGGGGCTGCATGGTGGCACAGCCAGAAGTCACAGCAAGAAGGCCTCTGGTTCAAATCCCAGCTGGGGGACCTGAACCAGAACACCAATGATGGATCCTTCTGTGTGGAGTTTGGATGTTCTCCCTTGCATGCATGGGTTTTCTCCGGGGACACCAACTTCCTCCCACCGTCCAAAAACATGCTTCACTGGTTACTGTCCATAGATGTGAACGTGAGAGTGAATGGGTGTGTGATTGTGGCTCTGCGACAGACCGGCGATCTGTACAGGGTGTCCCCTTCCTCTGCCCACGAGTGGCTGGGATAGGCTCCAGCAGCCCCGTGACCCCGAAGGGAACAAACGGATTAGAAGATTAATGAATTTGAAGATGGGTGTATAAAATCAAAAAACACACAATAGTTTTAGATTTGCCTGCTTATCATTGAAAAGACGTACAAAACAATGTAATGGACGTCCACTTTAAACCAAACGACAACAAATCTTAACAGAGTTCTTTTTATGTTCTAGATTAATTCTAAATCAAATCAAATCAAACTTTATTTATATAGCACTTTTACAATAACACATGTCACTCAAAGTGCTGTGCATAAAATACAATAAAATTTAAAAACAAGATGACGAGACAAACAGTGCTGCCGACCTGGCTTCCTCCTGAAGTGGGGAAACGATATTTTGGGGACATGTCCACATCAGTGACCCCCCGTGACCCCCCACCCAAGTTCATGGAGAACACTACCACAGGACCCCCCAGATCCGATCAAAAGACTCAGACCCGGGAGATCCCATTGCAGTGACCCCATTCACTGAGAAGGGTCAGTCACTGATGTGGAGGATCCCTCTGAGGAAAACACTGGAGTTACAAATAAAATGTAAAAGGAATAAAATTAAAATATATTTAACATGAACAAGAAACAAATAATTACATAAACCTTAATAGACATATGAAATGGTAACCCCATCAGGGGTCGCCACAGCGAACAAGTCGCATGGTAAGTTTGGCAATGTTTTACGCCGGATGCCCTTCCTGACGCAACCCTCTCAGGGCAACTGGGCTTGGGACTGGCACGGCGGTGGAGAAGGGAACAGGGAGCAGCCTGGATTCAAACCCTGGTTTTCACGGCGGGAGGGCACCGCAAACCAGCCAAGCTAAACCGGCTCCCATATACATACACAAATAAGTTTTAATTCTAATTGGTTTAAGTTCAAGTTTTGTTCCTGAGGTAACTCAGTTATAGCAAAAATCTAAGTTTAGTTCTCTTTCATCACAGTCTAATTAACTGTAAGTTAGGTTTTTCCGAACTTTAAACCCTTTCTTAGTCATTGTTTCCCAAAAAACAATTCAGTGTCACTAAGAAAAGAAAAAGAAAGGTACAATCAAGGGTCAAACTCAAAGTGATTCAGCAATAATGCTGAATAAACCTGTCAATTACAAAGTTCAATCTTTTGTTTTGGCTTACAGTTCAATGGTAAAAATATAAATGGTAATGGCCACATGGCTTCTGGGTCGGCTCCAGTCAGATTCCGAAGAGTCTGACATGGAGGACCAGGATTGTGAAGAGCTTGGAGAGTTTTAATTTTTAGAACAATGTAGGTCAGCAGTTTCTTAAGTGTTGCATAAAATAAAATGTATTCTTAATAAAAATTAGTTAAAAAATAATAAAATAAAAAAACTTTAAAAATATAAAATATATGCTTATTAGCAACAGTTATGCATTTGCTGAGGCATATTATCAAAGTCAGCTTTTACGAAATTGAAATTACGTTACTTTTAGACCCAGGGTGTAAACAGCAGATAACAAAAACAACAAAAGGGATACAAATGTACAATAAATACAAATTGTTTTAGTAAAAGATTATGCAAATACTATACACAAATAACGGCACATAGTTTTTAGAGTGCAAATTAGCATCATGCATTATGCTACGTTCGCTGATATATATATATATATGTAGTTGTGAAATGTTTTATAACTTTTTGTGAAGCTTTATGATACATTATCAACATCCAAAACTAAATCATATAAAGTAAATATTATTATTACAATTATTTTAGTGCTTAAAAATTGCCGAAATGCACAGATATAAGCACAAAGGGACAGTTTTACTTGTAATTGTAATCTTGTTTTAAGATTAATTGTGCAGCCCCAGTAATCACTATGATTTGGAAAATGACCGTCCATTGTACTACACTTTTGTACTATACATTGTACTATTTGTACATTTTACAATTTATGCTTATGTTAACTAATTATTTGTTTTCTCATCCTTCTTTGCAAAGAACTTGACCTGCCAAAATGATGGGGAGAACAGGTTCCAGAGGATGCCATGCTTTGCCCACACCCTTCCACTCGCATTGAAAGATGCCATGAAGCGCCCAAATGCCTGATTCAGCTCTACACTTGGAATCAAAGTTAAGTATAAAATTTTTCTTCTTCTCACTACCTTTTGGACTTGTGTTTATATAATTTTGTTGTGTTTTACATAATTTTTTCTTGGTTTTATATAATTTTTGTCTTGTTTTTTTCTTATTTTGTTATTCTACTCTTGTTTTCACTTGTCCAAAATAAAAAGGTTACTTACTTCAAGTCCCAGCTGTGTTTTCAGTCACACTTTATAGTCTAGACTAAAATGAGACAAACGTTCACCTTGAGAGTAGCAGCATTTTCTAAAAAGTTATCAATACAGCTCATATCTTGGTCTAAAGTTTTAAATAAATTAATAAACCCCGTCTTGATGAAGCAGCAGGAGTCGCGGTTACCCCCCCCCCCCCCCCCGTCCTCTCCCGAAACAAAATCCTACGGTGGCCGCGTCGCAAATGAATATACAAGCAATAATTACAGCGCAGTATTCTTTATTAACAAATAACAGTAAAAAATAACTATATAACTAATGAACTATACAGGCGTTGTAGAATGAGTATGTGTGTCAGGTCGCGTGTGTGTTAGGGCGCGTGCATGTGTAAGTAGACTGAGCGCGTGCCACGCGACCGCGCGTGAGAGCCTTTGACTCCGATGAGCTCCTTTAGGTAAATGTAGCAGCGTGGAGACTCTTCCTCCACGTCTGTGACAGTAAAGCCACACCAGTTCCACACAACAGATGAGTTTATTTCTTTCTTAGGAACAAACTGCTAACTCTCACCGGTAGCCATGCTGTCGCGTGCTGTGTGAAACTAACGCTACGGAAGCTCTGAGGAGCCAAAAATGCGCCACATAAAAACTCGATTTAGTTATTTTTGAAATCGCCCGTAACAAAAAATTCGAATTAATTCATTTGATCGATTTATCGCCCAGGCCTATTCACTCATAACAAGAGCAAGACACCTTGTAAGTGCTGTGAGGAAATCATCACTGGCAAATGAAGCATTAATCAAAAAGTGTGGCAAAACTCTGGTTCGGGATTGTAGCACACGCTGGAACAGCATGTTTGATATGCTGAGAAGACTGCTGGAGATTAGAGCTGAACTAAACCAAGTACTTGAGGAGTGTGGCATGGACACACTTCTCACAAGCGACTGGACTAAGCTTGAGAAATTGGTCAAGCTACTTGAGCCCTTTGCCATTCACACAGACCAACTTCAGAATGACAGCCAGTCACTCTCACAAGTAGTGCCATGTCTGTTCAACCTCGAGGCACACCTGATGACCACTACTGCTGGAAAGCAGTTAGCACAAGTGCTGCTGAAGTCTTTGCGAGAATGTTTTTCTTCCATTCTTAGTCCTTTTTCCCCTCAGTTTGATGCTACACCAGCAGCAGCCTGCCTAATGGATCCAAGCGTTTCACTGGTTCTTCAAACACCAGACACAGTGCCACTAGAGAGGGCAGCTCAGTCTTTTGTGCAAAAACTGGCTACTGCTCAGGATAACCCTACTGCTTCTCAGGATGATGTTGCCACTGCAACGGCCAGTCAAACAGCAACAAGATCCCCTCCGACTATCCTACAGAAATATCGCTTTCTTGCATCCAGGATGGAGGTAAATGCGTCACTGACAAATCAGCCTGATGTGACCAGTAGTCTGTTGACTGAAATAAATATGTATGTTGAGGATGTCAAACACGGTGTCTTTAATGAGACACCACTGCAGTTCTGGAGGTCAAGAAAGGGTGTTTATCCAAAACTTGCCCCCTGTGGTATTGGACCTTGTTAGTGCCCCTGCCTCACAAGCCTTTGTGGAGCGCATCTTTTCTGTGTGTGGAATGTTGTCATCTGGCCTTAGAAACAGAACAACCACATCTCTTGAGCAGCGTGTTTTCCTCAAGATCAACAACAAATTGTTGCTTGACTGAAGTTCACTCATTTCTGTTTACACAAACACGCTACGTTAAAAAGCTGCATTTTAAAATTGTTCATTCATTCAAAATGCAAAGGTTGTTGAATGGTTCAAGATTTTTTACATTGAGCTCCCTGGGTCTCTAGTTTTCTGTTTACATGTGTCTTTAGTCTGTTGGCTATGTTGATTTGTACTCAGCACACTGTATCTAACATCAGAAGCAGTACTGCTCAAATATTGTACCTAATGCTGTTATCGGCTGTTGTATTTTAATTTAAGGATGGTTGTCCTTGTGTCCTCTGAATAGTGAAATGGTGAAAGTGTTTCACTATTGACATGGTCAGTCTTTGTTTATTTTGGGGCTATAATTATTGTCTTAATTTTGGGGGTAATGCATATCAAACTAATAAAAATTGTGTTTCTTCTAATTCATTATTAATATCAAAGGAAACGTTTAGGTATTTCATTCAAATCCAGCCCAAATAGAAAAAAACACTCATTTAAATCACAATATCCATAACGTATTGTGAGTGTAATTAAAATTATACTAAAAAAACACAAGCCAGGTAACTCTTTGTTTACACAAAATGATTTGTATTATTTTATAATCTTCTTTGATCATTTGTTTCTTTGCTTTTGTCATGCATTCCTCCCAACAATGGCTATCATGTTTGAGCAGAAAGCTAGTGTTCTGAAAAATGTGTAAGAAAAAGAAAAGGACATGTTTCTTTTGGATTGAACTGAGGTTTGTTTAAATTATTACAAACATAAGCAAACCTTTCAACCAATCAAACACATTCTTTATTTAATGTTTTAAACTAGTTTTTAGTCCAATTAAACCAACTTTTTGTTCTAGAAAACTAGTTTAGGAGATGTGGAATTACTGATACGCTCTAAGACACAAATCTATCAAAGTCCAAAAAAGTACAATCATTGTGGTTTTTTATATTTGTGTCAGCATCATGTCCAGCTGTGAAAATGCTTTTGCACACTTGCATAAACGTTTTTCAGGTCCTCAGAACAGCCCATAAACACACAGATCTACAGACAAAAACTCCAGTTACAACCTCAGACTTTTGACATGAATATTTTAGACACCGATGTTATCAATATTACGATTCAACACTCATGTGAAATCTGTTAGATTCACTCAGTCCTGATTTGATGATGGAGCCTTCTCCATCCTCCGTCAGTGAAGGCAGCCGAGGTGCAGAGGTAGAACGGTCGACCTCTGATCAGGGATGTCAGGTTTGGTTCCCGCCCTGCCCACTCATGTGACCAAGTGTCCTTGAGCAAGGTACTGAACCCCACATTGCTCCTGGTTACCAGTGTTTGGCAGTGGAGCCGCCATCGGGTGTGAATGTGTGTGAATGGAACTGTGAGTGTAAAACACCATTTACCATTTACTATCCACCCATTCATCTTCTAAAGCCGCCTAATCTCTTTGTAGATTGTTATCCCAGCCACCGTCAGGGGAAGGCAGGATTCACCCTGGACAATTTTCCAGATCACTGCAGGACTACACACAGACAAACAACCACACACACTCACACTTTAAGGACAAATTTGAAGCATGTCTCTGGACTGTGGAGGGAATGTGTCTTAACCAGTGTTGACAAAGTTGCAGTGACTTTAAGGTGGGAGACGCCGAAGCAGGTCCACTGTAACGTGCAAAACTAAATGAATCCTGGGCCAACAAAGTCTTTATGTTTATTCCTGAACAACAACAAAAACTCATTCTAAAGTTCCAAAACCATTTCAGGACAACATGACTGATGGAAACTGTCAACAAAAAGTAGAATGACATCCCCATTCTCTCCACACAAACTATTAAATATAAAGAAAATACATGCAGGTGAGAAGGTGTACTAAATCAACATTCTCCCCCTGGTCATGTGATGAAGCCAAAGCAATGGCGGCTACAGAAGCAGCCACCTTTACAGTATGGTTTAGCACTACAGTGAAACCTCCTAGTTCTGCAGCAGCCAATTCCAGAAATGAGGAGCGGGTCACAAAACTCACTTACATGTGTGCAACTTGACTACTTAAACTGACAAATGAAAAGCAGACTTTCTCTCAACATATTGTCAGAGATACCCACCAAAACTGTTCCTATCAAATAAACATGTATGATGTAAAGTGAGGGGTAGTGTTGTATGGTGGTCTACATGAATGATTCATGTTAAATAAACTCTAGGATAAGAAAGACAAACCTCCCCCTCCCACCGTAAAAGTCAAGCCACTCAGCGGACTGACAAACAAAACAAAAGAGGATAAAATCATCGGGAGCTTTATTTGATCGATTCTGAAGCACACCTGACAGGAAGTCTCGTCTCCATGGAAATATTTGATAACTCAGCAATAAGACATCAACTTAAAAAAGTAAAGATATAGTTCACTTAAACCCTTATTTGGTCTGATCTGTGTGAAGCCCCGCCCCTTCACCTGCAAATACATCAATACACGTATCTATAAATAACATCTTTTCTTTAAATTTTATAAAATATCAAGTTTTACCAACAACTATGATTTTCTATGGTTCTAAAAATCCTTGAACATTGAAATCATTGACAGCTCTAACTCCGCCCCCATAGTCCATCTGAAACTTTGTTCTGTCAGCGAATCACTTCGTCCACTCTTGGTTCTGGTCCAGTTTCATGAATTTCAAACTAGTTTGCTTGTCAAAGCTGGAAACAGCTCCTGATATGGTGGAACCCGCATGGCCTTCATCACCAGGGGGGCAAGGAGACTTAACCAGAATAAAAATCTTAAACATCCTACACAGGTTCAAGTCAGACTCAAAAGCCCCTCCTACTGGCAGAGCTGCTGTCCAATCACAAGCCCATTTTCTTCTTTGGAGGTTGGCCCCACGTGAACCTGCAGAGATGATGTCACACCTCCTCTTCACTGCCTCCTTTATCAGCTCCATGCTCTAGTCCCTCTTCCTCACCTCCCTCTTCAGTTTCTTCCTCATTGTTCTTTCCTTCTTCCTCTTGTTCCTCACATTCATCTGTGTTGTTCTTCTCCTCTGTCTTCTCCCCCTCTTCCTCCTCTTCACCACTCTTCTTTTCCTGTTCCTCCTCCTGGGTCTTCTCGTCCATTTCTTCTTCCCTCCCCTCCACCACGGCCTCCTCTTTCTCCTCCGTCTTTCTATGCGTCTCCTCCTCGGCCTCCTGTCCCTCCGTCTCCGCTGTCTCTCTCTGTGGCTGCTCCTCATCTCCTTCCTCCTCCCTTTCCTCTGCTTTTGCTTCCTCCGTCTCCCTTTGCTGGCAGCTCTGTGAAGCCTCCCTGAAAGCTGTTTCAGAGTCTTCATTCGAGTCTTTGTCCAGTTCGGGTTCCTTTAGAACCTCTGGTTCCAGCTCCTGTTCCTGATTCTGATGCGGTTCTATTCTGTGAGGTGTCTCTGACTCAGCTGTGTCAACCTCTGTGGGCTGAGAGGTGATGGACTCCTTCCTTTCCAGACCTGCAGACAAAGAAGCAGAATGATGAAGATCCTGTTCTGTGGCAGCCTCCAGAGTTTTACTTCTCGGGTTCTGGTTGTGGTTCTGTGTCCTTTCTGGAACACAGTCCTGCCTTTGTTCTCTGTAAGTGGGTTAGAAAGAAGGTCTTAGCTGCTGGATCAGCGAAAACAGTGAAGAAACTATTCACTCTTTTCGTCTCAGACAGTCTTAAACAGCAGCATCTTGTCCTTCATTTATCTTCTTCCGTTTAGTCCCTCTCGGGGTCACGGGGGTGCCGGCCACTTGTGGGCGAAGGCAGGGGGCACCCTGGACAGGTCGCCAGTCTGCCGCAGACAGCAGCATCTGAGGGCCTGACTGCAAACATTAACGTCCAGAACCAGGAGTCCTCAAAAGGAACCAGAAGTCCCCCCATACCGCAAAAAAACTTTATTTTAACTGATGACCCCAACAGTTATGTTTTTTCCTGTTTTAGCTAAAATAAAAAAAAATATTATCTTCAATTGTGACCCCCTTTTTGGTTAGGATTAAGGTTAGGGTAATTGTACAGTCTCCGCCTCCGCCGATGACATCAGGTGCCCTCTTGTCTGCAGCCAGGTCTCTCTCGATCCATCTCCATCTATCCTGGTCCTCATCATAATGATTACTCCGCAGAACTGCTTTTACCCTCACATGAGTGCAAGTTCAGCTTGACCTCCACAACACTATTGTGTCAGTGTGTAGTATTGTGTCATCCAGATGTGTGGGTACTGTACCTGCAGGAGTGAGGACCAAAGCCTGCAGGATGTCAGACAGCGACACGATGCCAACAATACGGGAATCTTCATCCACCACAACCAACCTGTGAACCTGGAGACAAACATTATCATCAATTAGATAACTGAAATAATCCTTTACCGTGAATGTTCACATTTGATCTACAAGTTTTAACCAATTTCTCTGACCATAATGCTAAAAAGGAACTTTGAGGAGTTGTGTTTTAAGTTTGGAGCCCGTTATAGAACTAAAACAGCCCTGCTAAAGGGAACCCTGATCTCCTCATGGCTGCAGACAGTGGGCCGATGTCTTTACAATGCAAACTATTTGATCCATGCAAAGATTTCAAACCTTGTTTTTAGACATTGAAGATATTTTAAAGGGTTTGAATTTGTTTTCACTTCTCTTTGCTTCCAAGCTTTTTTTTTTTAAATCTGCGCAGTTGAGGTGTTTTTGTCTGGTTTAGAGCATTAAGATCTAGAAATAAGGAAAAATTCAGGCTCAATAAAGGATGATAAAATTAGTCAAAATCATTTTGTTCCAGACTTTTGACATTAACTTGATTAAGACATTTTGGTTAAATCTTAAGGAAGTTAGACTGACATTCATTGTCATTATATGTAAAAACTAAAATTCAGACTTTAGTAATAAGAGCTAGTTTTAGATTTTATAAGGATTTATTAGGAGGGGCCAAACGGTACTAAGACCTTCTTCTCATTTTGTTCAAATTGTGTTCTAATACAAGACATTTCCACTTTTTACACTAGTTTTCTATTTTTGAATGCTTGTGTGGAAATCTTTGTGTCTAGATTTTGATTTCAAAATAAGTCAAATGACTTGCTCCATAGACAGATTACTATTTTGAGATGAAGGCTCTTTTCCTATTTTTAGGCTACTGTTTTTTTGTGGTGAATTCTATTAGACCTCAGAGCTCTATCTCTCTAACCTATCATTATTATGCAAAGACGTCATTGGCATAGCTGAAACTCCTTTAACCCAAGTATTTATCTGTAAAGTCACGATTTGCTGATGTAAATGAGACAGTCTAGGTGTGCCACAGGGCTCTATAAATGGTCCAATCGTTTAGTCTTTACATGCTTACGCTGGGAAACATTAATAGCACAGTACGCATTTCCGTTGTTTTATTAATGTTATTCAACTATCCCTAACTATTAAACCAGGGTATGGTATGAAAGTAAAAATGTGTCTAAATGGACGAGCTTGTAGATTTAATGTGAGAACTTGTGCATCAAAAATCTGCATCTGTGTGTAAAAATCTTCTGCTGTGAAATGACAAATTCCTATTTGCATGTGTTCATTTAGAGTTACAACTTCAAATCTGTGATTACAGTTACTCAAATGTGCTTCTGCGTGTGCTCCAATCTGCTGCCGCAAATCACAGGTGCGCTACAACAAGATTTGAAGTTGTAACTCTAAATGAACACATGCAAATGGGAATTTGTCATTTCACAGCAGAAGATTTTTACACACAGACGCAGATTTTTGATGCACAAGTTTTCACATTAAATCTACAACCTCGTCCATTTAGACACATTTTTACTTTCACATATGGCCATGTTAACAAAACTTCAATCATCTCTAAAAGATTTAATGAATCAGATGATTTGAAAAGACTAAGCTGTTTTTATACTAGAGCGATTCAGGGATTAATCACATTAGATGGTTTCAATTTGGTCTCTTGTCACACTGTGAAGAAACTTTAAGTAATTTTTAGGGGAGATTTAACTTTACACTAAAATAGGCTCAATTTCTAGAACATCCTTTTTTTTCATTTAAACATTACAGTTTTCTCGCGGGGAATTCCATAGTTTACCTGCGACAGGTGAAATCAGCAAAGTAGGATTTACAGATGTGCTAAGGTACTAAAATGATTTACCTAACAAATAAAGCTTCAAACAGAAAAGCTCAGCTTTATTCTTATGCTTGAGACGACCTCAGTTGGGAACTGCTCTTCCATTCCTGAGAAATGTTCTCCAAAATGTAGAAGGCAATAAAATCCAGGAGACAGTTGTTTATGGATGGCAGCTGTGATGTCACTAGACCTGTTACCTCGGCCTTCACAATGCGGTCCACGATGGTCTCCAGCGTCTCCAGTCTGTTGCACTTCATGACCCCCTCAAAGTACTGCGAGCGGTGCCGCAGCGCCTGAGTGACCGTCACGTCCAGGTTGTTGTAGGTCTTCTCAGCAGCCAGGTTCTGCACACACACACACACACACACACTTCCAGGATGCTGCCGACATTTAACATCACCTGCAAATCCAGAAAGGGCGGGAAAAACTCACAATGACGTCAAACTTGGAGTAGATGTCCACCACCCGACCTGCAGACAGAGGAGGGAGGGGTCAGAGCTGACAGCTGTTACCACGGTGACCCTAAGGGTGACGCTGATTACCGTTGTGGTCGACAACAGGGAGGGCGGAGACGCGGCGGTGAGTGAAGACGGACAGCGCGGTGATGAGCGGCGTGTCAGGGTGGATGTAGGCAATGTTGGAGTATGTGCCGACGCCGAGCTGCTGCAGAGACTGTTTCATGAAGGCCGGCATGGGCATCTCACACACCTCACAGATGAGCATGGACACACAAACACACAAGGGGGACATGTAAAGCAGTCTGCACATGCTCAGAAACACACATCCACGAGTTACACTTTTCTCTCACAGAAACCTCCACACAGTCTTTGTTCCTGTGTCCATCATGGTTTAATCCCATTTTCATTTATCTATAATATGTTGGAATGAACACAGATCTAATCCACATAGATGAAGTCATCCTGACACTACAGTTCAGGCCTGCCAGCTTCTCCTCAGGCTTTCTCTGACATGAAGCTTCACCAGAACAGACAGGAGGACCTACAAAGAGCTGCAGGAACTTCAGGATTCTTTTGTGGGTCAGGATGTAGAGTGCGTTCCCACTGATCGGATCGATGACAGGGAGGCGGTGGATCTTGTTCTTGATCAGAGAGTAAACAGCTTCAAATATGCTGGAGGAAAGAGGGACAAAAGAAAGGAAGGGTTCATCATTAGCATCTTTAAGGATGCTTCTATGGAAGAGATTCAAGGAATGGAAGATGTCCATGTGGATGGTTTATTCAAGGACAGCACCCCCCCACCACCACCACACACACACACACACACACACACACACACACACACACATTGGTACCTGGCATCAGGTGGGATGTGGACTAGAGGTTTGAAGGTCTCCTGCAGGTACAGCTCTGTTAACATGAACATGTTTGTTAATGAGGCCTGACTCAGTCAGGATACAGTGATGTCAGATCAGTGACTGTGTACCTCTCCATGTCTCAATCTTGTGCTCCTCCAGCTCATAGATCTGCACCTGAAACACACACATAGACAGTCAGATGCTCTGCTGGCAGTAAGGTCATGTAACAATAACAATTAGTTGTTAGTAGGCTGCTAGAAGTCAGGAGCTAGGGAAAGTATGGTGCACTGGGGTTCTGTCCTCTACGTCTCCTCTCCTCTATTCTTGACCATCTAGTTCTCCTTGTCTTTGTTTGGTGCAGTGTCCCTCTCTCCCACTTCCCTCTGGGGGAGCGGGAGTGATTCCAGATTCCAGTTGGCTCGTCCGTGCTCCTGCACTTGGCTGTGGACCTCTCCTCTGGCTCATCTGTGCTCCTGCTCCTGTACCTGACCGTGTACTTTATCTCTGCTCCTGCTCCTACACCTGGCTGTGGATCCTGCCTCTGGCTCGTCTCGCACCCCCAGCCGTCCCCCCACCCATCTGGATTGAAGCCCATGTGCTGGACTATATGAAGATGTAGTTGTAGAGTTAGATCAGTTAATTCTTCTCTAAGTGTTCTGGTACAATGCTTGTGCATGTGATCATCCCTGAGGTTTCTTCTTTTTTTCCTGAATTTTTAGGAGTTTTTCCTTGCAGAGAAAGAAGGTCAAAGGGCAGGGATGCCCAGTTTAGTTTAGTCTTTTTTGTTTGATTTATCCATTACCTATTGAATTCTATGACTTCATGTTCTTTATGATTTCATGTTGATTATACAATTACAGGTATGAATTCCATTGAGACAACTATAGTTGTAATATTGGGCTATACAAATACAATTGAACTGAATTGAATCTTTCAGGCTGCAGAGTCACACTGTTGCATTCCTGCTTCCATAAATCAATAACTGGATTTATGTTTCACTGCATTATGAGGCTGATCTGCATCTCTCAGCTGATCAGGTATCTGTGACTGACCTTTAGAGAGCTGAGAAAAGAAAAGCAAAGCTCCTTCACCACCACAAAGGCAGAGGCAATCAAGAAGCTCCTGCTGATGAAGTAGGATGTTAATCTGCTGGATCATAGCCTGATTTACTAAAGATGTGTGCGTGAGAAAATGTGATCTTTCTTTTTTGGCACTTGGCTTTGATGTATTTGCAAAATGAGCACACTTTATATCTGGCAAAAAAGAAAATCATGATAGTTCAAGCAGACATTAAATAGGTATTCATGTATCTCTTGTGGCCCCTCCCCACTGACCCCATATTTGCCCCCTCTCTTCAGGACATCCTGTATTTGTGCTGTCTGCTTTGGAAAACATGGGTTTACACTTGAGTGTGTGTGTGTTTGTATGTATGAGTCTTCTGCGTGTGTGTGTGTCGGTGTGTATGTGTCGGTGTGTGTGTGTGTGTGTGTGTGTGTGTGTGTGTGTGTGTTACCATGGGTGACTTGTAGTATCTGGTCAGGATGTTAATAAAGTCTGTGATGGTCAACATTCCTGAAACAAATAGAAATGACAAAAATTTGAATTGTGTATAAGCATCTCTTTTTCTAATGGAAGGACGGACAGATAGGTAAATCATTTATCCATCCCCATCAGGAGAAATTCAGTTGTCTGATACATATCACACACACATCAGTTAAAGTTGAAAGTAATGTGATGTTGTTGATGTTGGTCGACAGACTACACCATAAAAAAACACAACTGGTGAGCTAAGTTTATTGTTGTGCAATTACTTTGACCACACTAATCATAAATATTTTACTAATGCAGCGTTTTATTTTTACTTTTTCTTTATTTTCTATTGGGAGTTTGACTCACAAAACCTTTAAACTCAAACTAAGCAACTAGCAAATAATCAATAACCCCACAATATTCTGGGTTTGAATTAAAGACTCCAGAATCTATCCTGCACAAAAGCACAGATACACCTTTAAACACACTCACACACTGGCATTCATGGACCGACACATCTGCGAACATGAACAAAGCCTTACCCACAAAGCTCTGCTTCTTGCTCTCCCACAGTGGAGCGGCTCTAACTCCGTTGGCCACCAAAGCAAAGAAAGCCTTCTTAACCTGAAACAACATCATCTCTGATCATTCTGAAGATTAGGCTCTGCTGGCATCAAAAGCATAAAGCTGTATGTGGAAAAATATGACATTGAGGAATTCTCCAGAAATGTAGAAACCTGCAATACGAAAACCTACAGCATCAGGATCAGGACCTGAAACGTGAGGAGCTGCATCATTGAGGCCTGCAGCAGCACCTCATTTGGATTCGGGGGCCACATTCCACCCGTTTGTGTAAGGATTCTGGGGTTTGGTTTGGCTCTGAGGTGCCCTTACTCACACTGTTTCCTGGTCCATCATGATCTACAGCTGTCATCATTTTAGTTATTTGCCTTCAGCCTATTTAAGTGTCTGGCTTTCAGTTCATCCTTGTCAGGTCATCTGCTCTGCTCTGCTCTATCACCTTTTTGTTACTCCATGGGTTTTGTCATGTTTCCGTTTGGTTATTAAATCTTTTTTTTTCTGTCACTATGCCTGCTCTCCTGCATTTTGGGACCCCCACCACCAGTTCCTGACAGTCTGATCTCATTGGCAAAGGTCGAGCGCTTTTTGGGGAACAAGACTTCTGAAGCATTTTTCAATAAGTTCACCATCTGAAAATGGTTTAGATGTTTGCTCCAACTTGTATGCAATAAGGCAGCTGTCACTGCTCCATCACTGACATCAATGCTGCAGTAAATGCAGACGGTTATTTTTCAGTGCAGCTAATATTTGGTAAATCTTCTCTTTTCTTAACTCCAAATGGTGAAACTTTTCTTTATGGTGAGTCTCATAGTGGTGCTGAATGTTGTATTCTTTGAGCACTGCTACCTGTTGATGACATACCAAGCATGCAGGTTTTGCATTCAGCTCTATGAACAAATAAAAGTTGGCCATTTTTCCTGGAAAGATCAGCACTTCACTTTAAGCTTTCTATCTTTTTGATAACATTTAGGTAATTAGTGTGTCACTGATCATTCTTATAGCAACGTAACACTGGCGAGGCTCGCTGGACATCAAACTACATCTTACTCAGACGGAGAACTGTTAGGTTACGCTTTTGGCACGTGCAGAGTTATGCTGTTTCACCTGTTTTGCTTTTCCTTTGCTCCCCCTAGTGGCGGAATTGCCCATTTTGGTTATTTCTTTAATTGTGCTATCCTATGACTCCACCCTTCCATTGACGTGTTCTCCCTACCATGACAAAGGTGGATAAAGGTGGAGAGGATTTCATGTAATCCATGGACACCAGTGAAGATCACAAATCATTGAAGAAAAAAGGTTCAGAGCACTGTCTAGTGGGTCTAGAGCAGTGTTTTTCAACCAGTGTGCCGCGGCACACTAGTGTGCCGTGGGAGATGGTCAAGTGTGCCGTGGGAAATTGCCCTCATTAACTGATCTAAAAACATTTCCCATCTCCAGGAAATCAGCTCTTTGTTCATCCAAACAGGCCCTGATAAAACACTGAGTAGTTAGGAATATAAAAGGTCACAAAATTATTTTTTCTTTGGTTTATTTGTTTCTATTAAAGACATTTTGATAAGAATGACTGTACCGCCGCGATTTAGCTGCAGCTATAACTGATGGGGGAAAGTCGCGCCCCTATCACTGTCTCCACCAAACATTCTTGAAGGTTTAATCACATGTCATCAGTCTGACCAATCAGAAGTGGTTAAAGTCTTCACTTCCTTGTTACAATTTAGCTCAAAAAGTCTCTCAGTTCTAACAAAAGTACCAGCTAAAGCTCGTCGTTAGCGTTGTAGCTTTCCACAGAATCCGGTGTCAGACCGTGGAACAAGAGAACAAAACAATGAAGCTCAGAGACGCTGGTCTTTCTGCGGTTGGCGGATTTTCGTCACTACATCTCCCATGATGCATTGGGTTCAAATGACTGTCTTAGCGCTCAATGAGCCTCTCCTCTTAACGTCTTTAAACAACGAACACACATCATACAGTTTTTGAATCTTCTAACTTATCTTTTAATACATCTTTTAGAAAAAAACAGCTGCAGCTTCCAGCTTTTTCTGCCACAATTATCACAAAAATGCACGTGAGATTGCAGAGGGGCTGTAGATCAATACAGACTATGAGTTTTTCCTTTTTTTTTTTGGATGCTGGTGTGCCGCGGGATTTTTGTCAAGGTTAAAGTGTGCCGTGGCTCAAAAAAGGTTGAAAAACACTGGTCTAGATGACCCAACTCCCAATGTTAAAGTGCCTAGGATAGCACAAGGGTTAAAAAAAACATAACTCGCCACAGGAATGGACTAGAAATTTGCTTTTTTTTTTAAAACATCCTTTTAATTTTTATTCTTCATGAGTGGTCCGGAATAAACCATCTGGTGGGCCGGATACGACCTAGAATATTACAACCTGCAGCATATCAACCTGCAACACCAGGACCGTAGAATCAGGACTTGCGGCATAAAAACCAGCAGCAACAGATTTTACAGGACAGAACGTGATGGAACCTCACCTGCAGTGTTGTGTCGAACACCACCAGTTTGGAGCTGGTGGGGATGATGTCATAACACTTGTGGCACTTCATGAAGCGCATGTAGATGTCTCTTTCTGACTCCTCGGACACTACAGAGATACACAGAATAAAGTCCTGAACTCCCACTCTGCACTGTACAATTAAACGCGTCCTGCGATTTCCTTTTCATAGAAGGAATCGTCGTAACCTTGACCTTACTGCTCTGTTGCTTGAAGACCTCAGAAAAATTCATGAAACTCCAAAGACTTCCACTGAATAAGCGGTGTTCTATTTCGAGTTGTGCTTTAAATACCCTAAAAAGAAATTATGATTTCTTGGTCATATTTCAGAAAATATAACTGATTAGACAACTTTCATTCATGGTAAGTGGTTGGGTGAAGCCATTTGTTGCTAAACAACAGGGTTACCACTTTTTAAATCATGACAGTAGAAACTTCCCAAATGACCCTGTTCAAAGGTTGACATATCCTAGTTCTTTATACCTTGTTTTGCCTCATTTTGAATCAATAACAGCCAGAAGTCTCTTGTGGTCTTTGTGGATGAGGTTCTTTATTTTCTCTTATGGTGAAGTCAACCATTCTCCTTGGCAGAAAACCTCAAGTTCCTTTAAATTCTTGGGCTGTCTTGTTTGAACTGCCCGTTTGAGATCTCGTCAAAGAGGCTCAATAATCCAGACGTCAGGAGACTGAGACGGCCAGTCCAGAACCTTCCCCTTATTCTGTTAGAACCAATGGCCTTTTTGATCGTTGCCATGTTGAAATGTCCAAATGCGTTCCATGCGCAACCTCCAAGCTGAAGAGTGCAAGTTTTCCTCCAGTATCTACTGACAACAAGCTGCATTCATCTCGCCTTCAATTTTGATTACGTTTCCTGTGCCGTTGTAGCTCACACATTCCCAAACCATCAGCGACCATCAGACCTTATTGACTCCTCTCCAAATGTAGCGTTTATGGTTGCGGCAAAAAAGCTCAATCTTGATCTCATCACTCAAATTGACTTTGGTCCAGAAGTTTGGAGGCGTGTCTCTGTGCTGTTTGGCGTATTTCTTCTGGCAACTCAACCATGCAGCCCATTTTTCTTCAGGTGCCTTTGTATTGTATATCTTGAAACATCCACAGTTTGTCAGAGTCCTTGAAGTTATTTGTGGGTTTTTATTTAAGGATTTTTCTGGCAGTTGTGACAGAAATGTTTGTGACCGTGGTTTGGTTTCATCAGAACCCCTAACATTTCACTTCTTCATCAACATTTGACCACTGCTGACTGGCGTTCTCAGTTCCTTGGATATCTTCGTATATCCCTTTCTTGTTTTGAACGGTTCAGTTACCTTTTCCAATAGATCTTTTGACAGCACTTTAGCTTTCCCCATGACTCGGGATCCAGAAATGTCAGTGCAGCAACAAGGATGCAAAGGTCGGTTGGGATCCCGGAAATTCCAAGACCTTTTGTGCACACACATTGATGACAGGCAAAGGTGTCACAGGTGAGGATGGTTACCTTTAGCTGCCACTCAAACCCTTTTGTATCAGTTTGTGTGCATGTTTTCAGAACAAAGTCAAGTTTCTGTTATCAATATGATTTAAAAAGGGTAAACAGATTTTTTTTTACAATAAATGGCTTCACCCAACCAGTAACTCATATTCTCTGAAAAATGGCCAAGGAATCATAATTTCTTCCAGGGTATGAAAACTTGTGAGCACACCTGTAGAGCCGAGTGATGTTGGATCCTAGTTCTTCGTCTTTTGGATCAATCAAATATCTTCAGCTTTTTCATCTTCCAGACAGAGTTATTCCACAGGGTAATGTAGATGTTTCTGTTCATCACTAGAAGAGACGCATCATGCTCTACTATGGGTGATTCGGATCTTTAAATAACATTTATTTCCTGGAGTTCAACATTGTATCAAACTTGTTAGGACATTGATTTGGTTTTTGGATTCAGTTGTTTCAGTGTCTGCAGCTCTTGTTGTTTATCTGTTGGCACATCCTGTCAGGGGTCCCCACAGCAAATCAGCTTTCACTGATTTGCACAGAAGGTTTGGCCCAGTTTTATTTTTATGCTAATGCCTTTCCTGACACAATCCTGACACAACCCTGCATAACTTGTATCCAGGCTGGGGACCGGCACAGGGAGACCCAGACTTGCAGCTAAATAGTTAAACAGTAGTACCCACACTGGATTAAGCTCATCGTGCCCCTAGGATCTATGCCACCAAGGATTAAGGCAGTTCTGAAGGCAAAAGGGGGTCCAGCCTGGTACTACAGATTCAACAAAATACTGGAAACATTCCTCAGAGAGTTTGGTTCATATTGACATGAAAGCATCACTCAGTTGCTGAATTTGTTGGCTGCACATCCATGCTGCCAATCTCTCGTTCCACCACATCCCAAAGGTGCTCTGTTGGGTTGAGATCTGGTGACTGTGGAGGTCATTTGAGTCCAGTGACGATCATGCATGTTCATCTTGTCTTCATCTGACTCAATGATGCATCAACTGGGAAATGTGCCGCTGTTTTAGCAGGTGGACGGACATCATTAGTAAGCTCAGTAGGAGCTGCTCCCTCAGAGCCGGCAACAGCTGAGTCACACAGGAATGTGGAGCAAACAGCGACATAAGAGCATTATCAGGAAAAAAGTTCACAATCAGCTCAGCCGTCTGTTGCCATAACAACAAACACTCTGCCTGTTCCCCTGCACAATAGATCAGAGAACAGCAGCAGCATCACCTGTGTCTCACCTGCATCATCTAGGTCCTGCTGCTCCGTCATACCGTCTGCAGCCTGCACATAAAAACACAAACATATTCAATACACTAAGAAAATCTCCATCTCCTTCTCCTTCTTGACTCGTAAAGTGGTCTGTAAGTTCTGAAGACATTCCGAAGTTTTCCTTGATAAAGAATGCAGCAGGATAGGATACATTTTGATATTTGGCTTAATACAATTTTGAATCTAAACAAACAAACATCTTTGCTACTGTATGTATTAATCTCTTCACAATTGAAACACAAGCCAAATGTTTCTGATACACTTGGAAAGCAAAAAGTGAGAGGCAAATAAAGAACCAAACATGGCAGAAAAAGATTTACAATGAGTACAGTTCAGTCCAGTCAGGCCAAGCTATCTTTACTTGATAATACTTGTAAAATATTTTGTTTTAAACATCTATATTATCAACTGACAAAAGATTCAGTCTGGGGTGTCGTTTTTTTGTGATTTCAGCGTATTAATGACTTTTTTGTTATTTTTTTTAAATATCATGAAATTCAAATAAGCATTTTGACTGCTGTTTGAAGACTTGCCAGATCATGAATCGCACGGCCTTCAACTATGTCCTAAGGAAGGCAGGGGGTGGGGCATAGAGTCCGAGTGAGCCGTGCTCCATGACTTCATTGAAGGCTCAACTGTGTCTTAAGGTCAGCAGGTCCTGCTGAGGCAGCATTCCTTCAACTCTGTGGTGGAAACCACGGGTTAGAGAGAGGTCATCGAGATGAAGAGTGAGGTCTTCCTTGTACTGAAGACATCTTTAAGAAGCTGTCACGTACAAATGGGTCAGAAGTACTGCAGCCTGAGGTTAAAGCTCTCAATCATCTCATCAAAGATTCAGGCAAACTTGTAATTCTAGCTATAGGGGCATTCCAGTCATTGGCCTCTATGTAAGGTCTATCCTCTAGAAGAGATCCAAGTTCAGATTCAGGAAGAATAGCATGGCTCAGTTCTGTCTGAAGAACATTGGTTCAGCTCTTTATCCTCTATACTAAAGTCCTTCAGAATCTTAGTGGTTTGCATATCTAGACCACATGAGACTTGAGGACTTGAAGAAAGCCTTCAAATGTGCCTCTGCGGTAGGACTGGGTAGTTACTAATTGATTTTGTCAATAAATTCAAATTTGGTGTTTAAGAGAATTTATTTTGGGGTAAATGAGGATTTTATTTTCTCAGCACTGCTCTCTTTGACTTCCGTTGCTCAGAATATTGTCAGCCACCCTGTTTCTCTTTAAACACGGACATTGAAATGGAAGCTAGCAAAGAGGAGCTTGTTCCCAAACAGGAACAGTTTCTTCAGTTCTAATGGATCTGGTTGGCTTTTGTGACTTCAGACTTGGAGCAACAAATTGCAGGCTGTTGCTACCAAAAGTGGGAGTACAACAAATTCATCTGAAATGGACACCCTCTGTTAAGAGTGAGTAGTGTTTCTATCTACGAGATGTTCAAGCTAAAAACCTGCAGCATTGATCTACAAACAATTTAACAGCTTGTATTTGGTCGCCTTTGCTGTTCAAGCCAACTCCGAAAGGATCTGTAAAATAGTAAAATAGTAAGGAATCCTGTTTTAGCAGAAATTACATTTTGAGGATGAAAAAAATTCTTCATCACTTGGACAAAGTAAAACAGCTTTTGTTAAGTCTTTGTCATGTCATTTGTCACTTTTGTTAAAGTAAAGGGAGGGAGAAAAAATCAATTACAATTGGAAATCAAATTTGATGTGAGATTTTACTTTTTGGCCGTATCGCCCAGCTCTTCTCTGAGGATATTTTATGTGCGTGTCTAGACAGTGTAGAGTCCAAATCCAGCTAATTGCAGCTGAGGTTTGTTCAGCACCTTGACTGCAGTGTGTCTTCCAGGGTTGCTATTTGTCATAAATTTTGTCCACAATTTTTTGGAACAAAAATTCTCAGTGCAGCTGAAGAGAAGACAGATTTATCTTGGAGAGCTAAGACTCCTGACTGTTTTAGATGACATGCTCCTTTTTTAATTTGGACTTTTAAAACTAATGGATCTGTGCACATCGACATTAAGACTGACTTTGTTGCAGAGATGAGAGATCCAAGTGTGATGTGTTTATATTCCAACCCCTCTCTAGTCTGCCCCTCACCTATGAAAAGCAGTTGGTTGTTAGTAAGCGTTTAAGACCCCAAATACAAGCAGCAGAAACAAGCTTCCTTCAGTGGGACTAAGGTTTCCCTTTGACATGAGAGGGAAAGCTCAGACATGTAGGAGAAACTTGGAACTTCCACTGCTCCATGGTGAAAGAAGGTGGTTCTGACAGCTGTGCAGATTTCTATCCAAAGATCTTGTGAGGAAGGAGGTCCCCCAAATGACACAGGACCCTCCAGTGAGACTATATTTCTCTGCTGATTTGAGACAGTATCCTCCTCTAGAGGAGCTGGAAGAGGGAGGGGTGGGCTTTCCTACTGAGACTGCCCATGACCCGAACCAATGGCAAAATGATAACTGATGATGAGATGGATGAAAATTAGTTTGACAAAGAATGTATAATAGCTGCGTGAATGATGGATGGATGGATGGATGGATATTTTCTTTAAATCTTGAACTAAAATAAGTCATTCAGATGGTAGATGCGCATGCGTGGATCAGTCAAGAGTCTGACCTGTCAGTAGCTTGCGTCAAATACGCACGCGCATCCACAGCTGTCAGGACCGTTAGGTGTGACGCAGCAAAGGCAGACCTGTTCTAATAAGAGCCGGGACTGCACATCTCGCAAGCGTTTATTAAAGCTTTGAAAAATCAACGGTGAGAGTGAAGCGCGCGGCCTGTTGTCATCTCCGGATAAGTGGTACTCGTCTCTGGGATGCGGTCCCGCGGGGGCAGTAACGACGTCCTGCACGGTCTGAGCGTCAGCCGGCACCTACCCGACAGTCGCCGTTCATTGGTCTCTGCTGCCCGCGCAGCGTTCAGGGGATGAAGCGCTCCTTCACGGCTGCATCCTGAACCTCAGAGCATCGAAAGGAGCTTTCACGCAGCTGAGCGTTCGTCTGCTCTCGGTAAAAGTCGCTTCTGTCCGCCTCTTGCACGCCAACAAGCTGAGGCAGCTAACACAGTTGTCTTCCGGTGGCGGATTTCAAAATAAAAATATAGCATTTCTTATAAGAAGAAATAACTTCCGGTTATCTCCACAAACCGGAAGTCCGAGTGGTAATGTTTTCTACTTTTAAGAAATGAATAAATAATCATTTACTTTCTTTTCTTTTCGTTTTGCTTTATTGTGAAATTTAAATAATCAATTCACAAATAAAGGTAAAATAGAGATAAAACAAAAATATGTAAATATCCAAAATCCACCAATGTAATCAAAGTCTTTTTTTTAACTTGTTCTGTCCAACAACTGAGCGAATAGATTAGAGCTGAAGGCCTTTTGTGTTGGACAGGTTTTACTATTACTAAAAGAAGTTATGAATCTTCAAATACCCAGGGTGTAAATTCATATAAACCCCTTTTTGTTTAGTTTTATTTTATTTTATTTGTTTTTTTATTTGTTACATTGATGACATTGATTTATTTGTTACAATGATCAAGATGGCTGCTGCTGCTGCTTGCTGCTGCTAAATGGCCTTCTACAATCCTACTAAAATCTACATGATCCAATGGAATTACACTGATCTACAGCCTTCAAGTGCCTAATCTACAAATTCTTAAAATATCTGAAGAATATTCCGAGTTAAAGTTGGATATCCGGTGGAATATTGGGGAATCAATTCACAGGCCTGTTTAGCCTGAAGAACACCTGGGCCATCAAGACACAGCAGCCTCACCAAATCTACCTTCTAACGTGGACACGTGTGAGTAATTTGGACTGTAAAAACAATGGCAACCAAAAAATTGTCAGAAGAGATGGAGGAAATTAAAAAATCACTATCCTTTATGAGTTCTGAGATAAGTAAAGTTGTGACTCAGCAAAAAAAGTCTCATGGATCTCCCTGAGGATATCAGGCAACTGAAAGAAATAATTATTCAAAAAGACAACAAGATTGAACTCCTGGAGCAAAGGATTGATGACCTGGAACAACTAGCAAAAAACAAAGATGTCATCATCACAGGATTTGAAACTAAACATCGCAGTTATGCCAAAGTAGCAAGTAGGAGCCGCATGTGGCTCTTGGCCAATGAGCGTGCAGCTCTTTGCGTCTCATCATATTTTCTATATACTTTGCCTAATTTCATATTTTTTTCGCTCTTAAACCACACTCAAACCATCAGAAATATTGTGAAGTTAGGGCGTTAGAGATGAGCTGATGTTTAAACTTCTGAAGCACTTGTGATGTTTAATTTTGGAACTGAAAAAAGGCTAATTAGAAATATCTAGGTTATCACAGAGAGTGTCCTCTATATCTAGCCAAGATTCATCTAACACACCAGGTTCAAACATTTTATGACACAAGTCATCTGTTTGCGGAGTAGTAATCCTGGAGATTAGGTAGGCCTAGTCCTCCTCTGTCTTTAGATTTTTGAATAGTTTTAGACTGATCCGCGGTGGTTTACCTCTTAATAGGAATTGGGAGATGAATAAGTCTAATGATTTAAACCACGTAGTTGGAGGTTTGGAAGGAATCATTGAAAACAGATAGTTAACTTTGGGAGAAATCATAATTTTTATAGTTGCAGCTCTCTCTATTATAGGTGAGAGAGATCAGTGAGATCAGCTTCAATTGTTTTAAGGAGTTAGGTGTGGTTTAGCTTGAAGGGCCAGTTGTTCAAAGGTAAACTGATCGGATTGGATCAAATCTTGAAAATGGGTTGTCCAAAAGGGAAAGAAGGAATCTGAAATCAGATTAGATCACATAATCCAATCCTAGTACTAATCTGGTTCAAACCTTCAGTTTGTGTTGTTCAAAACTTGTCAGTAGGATTTGGATAACTTTGATCCAAAAAAACTGGATTATCCTGATCCCAACAGGGGGTAGGATTTAAAGGTGGATTCCCGGAGGGAAATGTAGAAAAACTTTAAAATTGGTCAAATAATACATTTGTTTCATTTAGTGTTAATACTTTTATTTTTATTTTGCACTTGACTTGTGTAACCGTTGTAACAGTGATGAAGTAGATACAGTAGACATAGGCTAGTTAAGCTATTCAGTAAAGTAAAAACAACCAAAGCAGAACTGCAGATCCGCCTCCTAAAAGCAGAGCTTGGAAATGCTGGTCTCTCCTCCTCAGATTGAAAAACTCCCTGAACATTCTTTATTTTGTTAACTATTGGACATTTAGCCATTTTATTTAAGATGTTTTTAAAATATCCACAATGTATTTGTTAATGTATATTTGTTTTTTTTATTTTTTGTGACTCAGATAAGGGGTCATAAAAGAAATTATGAATGGAAGTGGATGTTTGTTATTTTTGTGTTACAGTGACCCCATGTTGGCTCTTCTACCTGTTCTTTACATAGCTGGTAGCCCGTGTTGTGATATGTTGTCCCATTTAGAGCACAGGTAATCTGGATTTGGTAATCTTGAAAACTGTGTATCTGGATCAGGGTGATCCAGTCCAATGTTGCTTTGAAAAACCGGCATAAAAGTAAGACGGATTGCCTGATCCTGCATAGGAGAAAATGTGATTTCCAAATCCGGATCATTTTGATCCAGATTAAACTTTTTGAACAAGTGGCCCGAATAGATCAGAAAGCCTAGAGGAAATATTTATGCCTAAGTATTTTATGTTGCCTGTTTGTAATTTAATGGATAAAGGGTTTAGATAGTTACAATTAATTGGCAGAATTGTGCTTTTAAACCAATTTATGGAGTATTCCAAAACGAGGAAAATGTGTTAATTAGGGAGAAGATTGTGAATTTGGAGTAAATAATAAAACATCATCTGCGTAAATACTTATTTTATGTCATACCCTCTACACACTTACGCTCTACATTTTATGTTCAAAATCAAAGTCTTTCAAGGTAGTGAAAATACATTTAAAATGATGAATTAACCAATTGTCTTTGTGCCACTGTATTTCTTCTAAATACTCAACCCAAGTTTATTTATACTACGCCTTAAAATGACTGGACTCAAACAAGGTGCTGTGCCATGCAAAAGCTAAAAACATTACAAATAACAGCTAAAAGTTGTAAAACAATTAAAGGTAAATGTTTAAATAGGTGCCAAGATATCGTAAAAACACAAGATAAAAGCAAAAGCAGTAAAACACACCAGTTGTTTAAAGCCTGGCTAGAAAAATAGGTTTGAAGAAGTTTTTTAAATGACAGTCTGGATGTTTGCCAAATGCTCAGCACACCTGTACCCTTCCAACAGGAAAGTTATAGGCGTATCTGAAGGTGAGTTACTCAACATCACTTGAGTCAATCATCCCATTAACAAGCATGTTAAAATGCGGGTTAGTTGTCTAGCACGGAGACCAAACCCAGGAAATCCCTTCAGCTTACAGTCATGTTAACATGAATTTGTAATGTAATCAAGTGGTTCAAAAGGAATGGAATTGTCTGGTCTGATCAGGTGTATCGTCTTAGACATTTTTGAAATAGTAGTGAGAACATTATTAGAACATAGTCTTTGTTTGTACACGTTTCCCTTTTATTTCAGGTCTGATCTTTGCAGCTCTCATCTTCCTTTGTTCCTTTTTCCTTTTGAAGTTCAAACACTTGACACAGCTGACACTTGAACAGAAGCGCCCGCTCACCTGAATGCTGATTGGAGGAGACGCATAAGTGGGTGGGGCTTGGGGCGGCTGCTGGCAGCACGCGGAGGTGGAAGTCAGGAGAGCGATGCGTTGTCCGGGGTCAGGTGGGGAGGAAAAAGAGCGCAGCCTCCTGCTCTCTGGACGCCGCGGCTCCGTCAGGTACGTCTGTAGCTGGAAAACAGCATCCTCCTCCCTGCTGGAAGGGGGAGCAGGAGGGGGAGCCGGGGGAGGCGAGCACAGGCTTTGGGCTTGGGGAGGGGGCGGGGGGATTGGGCGACAACCAGGATACAGAAATGTTAAGGATGCTGTGCCACATGAGGCAACAGTGCCTCCTAGAGGAGCATGTGTGTCACTGCATTCAATAAAACCGTACAGAGGACCACGAACTCCTCCCTCCCTCCCTCACCAGTGACCTCCTCCCAGTCTCACATTAGAGAAAAGCTCTGTTTAAAAAAAAAAATAGTGAACCTTAATGGTGAGCCATAGGATGATCGTTTGGCCTCTGATCCTCATCTTCATGTCTGTCTGCACCACATGTTCATTGCCTAAAAACATCTGAATTAGTGTTATAATTATTCATTCTAACAACAATTTGATTTATTTGGTTGCAGATCCAAGTCGTAGTTGATATCGGTTCATTTTGAACAATTCGATTCACTGACCTAAAATGGATCCAGGACATCCATAGCCAAAACTTCAACCAGTGTAAAGAGAGAAATACCTGGTACTGAACAGTGCAGGTGGAGTTTTCTAGATTCCTTGGATTTCTTCCAGATCATCAAGTGTAAATGAAATATGTGTACAAACAAACAGGTAAACAAGAATGAATGTCAAATCCATTCACATTTTAGTTTCCTTGTTCAGCCCACTGTTGTTTCTCCACATCCAAAGAATCCAAAGGGAACATTCTTAGAACATTCTAGACCAGGGGTCGGGAACCTATGGCTCGCGAGCCATATATGGCTCTTTTGATGGTCACATGTGGCTCGCAGACAAATCTTTATTTATACTGTTTTTTTTTTCAGTCCTTCTCGTGCGCGATGCGATGCCAGAGGGGCGCGCAGTAGTAGCGGTGCTTGGAGAGAAAAATCTGCGCCAGCACTCAGTTTACTATTATCTACTATTTCACAGAGTTTATACCAGCCGGAAAACCTATGAATTGCCGTGCCTAAAACTGCGCGCTCCCGTCTCTGAGAAAGAGCGCGCAGATGCGGGGACGGGATGTGAGGCAGAAAGCAGAGGATGGGGGTGGGGGGTTGTGGGGGCAGGCAGCAGGTGAATCGCGCAGGGATTGTAAAAACGTAAAACACGCTGCCCGTCACTCACTGCAGTGTGTGAGTGTGTGTTTGTCTCCACGTCTGCATGTGAGCAGTCTTTCTACATCTACAGAACATTCAGACCTACGATCACGTTTAAAGTCTCAACGCCTGCATGAAGCAGAAACTCACCAAGTATCAACCAGACTAGACCATCAGCAAAACCACCACGAGAAATACTCATCATTTATTAGCAACAGCATAACGATGTTATTAAAAATAATCCACAGACTTATTGTACTTTCAAAGTGTTGAAATTACATCAAATGCACATATTCACTTGTATTTTTAGTTTTAAACATGTTGTCGCGGACTGAGTTCGGTCCGCTGTTGGGCCGCGTTAAAAGTTCTGGAGTTCATTGAACGCATCAAGCAGAGATCTGATTGGCTCTCAGTTCTGTCGCTCAGCCTGTTGTTAGGTAGTTTGGACCAATGGGGTTCAGCTATGGGCCGAAATAAGGGAATAAGGGAAATGGGAGGACTGGAGCGGGAGCA
The DNA here is from genome assembly GCA_023969325.1 of Oryzias curvinotus. Lineage (NCBI taxonomy): Eukaryota > Metazoa > Chordata > Actinopteri > Beloniformes > Adrianichthyidae > Oryzias > Oryzias curvinotus. The sequence continues at coordinate 8,228,726 of CM043725.1, read as the reverse complement.
GGGGAGTATGAAATTGGGAGAAGCGCTCTCGTGTCAGCGGGAGAGATTGAGGAGTTGCTGAATTAGTTGTACGACGTTGGTTACGGTCTACAGTAACCAGAATAAAGAACCTTAAAAGAGGTTAAGTCTCTGTGCCTCATTGTGGGAAAGGGACGCTACATTATTGTATGGCTCTTTCGAAATCACATTTAAAAGTATGTGGCGTTTATGGCTCTCTTGGCCAAAAAGGTTCCTGACCCCTGGTCTAGACACTGGATGGTCACATGACTTTGTTGAATTCAAAGTGTTTCCACACATTGGACTGGAATGATGGACTGATCAGTTTTTACTGCATGACATGTGTGTGTTGTCTGCTGTGATGCATTTGGTTGATTTTACATTATAGTAAAATAAACCTACAGTCAGTCCAAATGGTATTTAGAATGACTATAATTTATTTATTTTCATTTTGAAATGATTTTATAAGGGCATAGGTCAACTCAAATTTGATTTGATTAACAGCTTGCCGCAGACAGATTGATCTGTTTGGATCTTAGGAATAAAAATGGATTAATCAGGTCATTGTTACATTCCTTATCTAAGGGCTCCTGGTTCAGAGAAAGAATAATAAAAAAGAATACTGAGACTTACATTTTCTTTATAGTCTGGTTTCTAAGAAAGGATCTATCAAATTCCCAGCTGCATTCAAATGCACAATTGTTGTTTTGTAAAAGTTTGATGCTTTGCTGAAACAGAACTGAAAAGTAATTGGGGGGCAGACAGTTCTAATAAAACATTTTGGGCTGCCACAATAAATATGTACACCTGTTTTTTGTCATTTTCAGCTCAGCTTGGTTCTTAGTATCTTAAATGATTTAGAAAATTGCTTCCAACCAAATAATAATAAAAAAGAAATATTAAAATAAAAAAGTCAGATTGGATCTCAATACATATCTTTAGAGAATAAATTAATTTGTTTTTTGGAAAAAAAAAAAAAAAGAAATAATATTTCTATAATTTATTTTAGCAGTTCCTGTCCCTTTTTTATCTGACTGGTGAAGACCTGAGGAAGTTCTAGGAGCTGAAACAGAGAAGGAAAAAAATCACTGTCAAAATTCAAGAACAGGCTGTAGTTCTTCTGTGGGTTTTGGACAAACTAAATCCATTCTTAGAGCTACTCGCCAAAAGTTGGAGGTTGTCAATGTTGTTTTTTGTCAAACCCTTTGGAATATATATTCTAGTTTGTTTTGATTACATATACTTGTGGTTCAAAAATGTGTTTATTCTGTTTTTCAAAATGTACTAAATAAAGATAATTACATTATTTAAGATGAAACATAGGGGATTGGGGGCTTACATGGGGATGACCGCCACTGTCCCTATAAATCATGGTTCTGAGTCATAAGAAGCTCTCCTACCATAGTCACTGAGCTGGATCTGGAAAATCAAATGCTTTATTTAGAAACTAATGAGAAAACGGGCACTTAATAATAAGCATAGCAATAATAAAAACACATTTAGAAGATCATCTCGCACTATTCTGCAGCTTTGTTTGTTTAAAACGGAGCTCATTGTTTCTTCTACAGCTGTTTCAGGTATTTTAAAGAGTTCTGCACATGTCCAAATAATTTATTCTGATCAAAAGTGTGGCGTATGTAAACCTGTGATATAATCCTATAATGTTTTTCTGGGCCCATGTACACAGTTCAATTTGAATCCAATCTTTGATCCGACATTTTGCACATGCAACCGCAGCTACTGACACACTGCCTAATGGCAGAGCATCCATACTAAGACTGGGTTCAAATTCAAGGCTTGGATCATACTGAAGACTACAAAAATAGGAATGCCTGTCTGTCTGATCAGGGGATGTAGACAGCAAATCAAATAATCTCTAAAGCTGTATTCACAACGAATAGGATTTTTGCGTAAAGTTTGAATGTTAAGTCAATGGTACAGACATGACGGGGTCACGTCAACCAATCAGGGACTCGACTTTGGGCATGTGACGTTTTTGGTGACTCCATTAAAGGTTGGAAAAATAAATCCAGTATGCCTGCTCAATGCAGGGATTTTTGTCCTGAAGGTCCATCCATTTTCTTAACTCCCTGGAGCCGCAGGGTTGCCGGAGAATGCCCTTGTAACTGTTGGGCGAAGGCGGGGTATACCCTGGACAGGTCCCCAGCCTGTAACACAGAGCCCATGAAGCTGGGGCGATTGCGTCCGCTACGCTGACAAACAGCCTGGAGGATATTTTTGCTAACTTATTCAAACAACAAACTAGGCCTGGGCGATAAATCGATCAAATGAATTTATTCGAATTTTTTGTTACGGGCGATTTCAAAAATAACTAAATCCAGTTTTTATGTGGCGCATTTTTGGCTCCTCAGAGCTTCCGTAGCGTTAGTTTCACACGGCACGCGGCAAACAACACACGAAACAGCACGCGACAGCATGGCTACCGGTGAGAGTGGGCAGTTTGTTCCCAAGAAAGAAATGAACTCATCTGTTGTGTGGAACTGGTGTGGCTTTACTGTCACAGACGTAGAGGAAGAGCCCCCACGCTGCCACATTTACCTAAAGGAGCCCATCGGAGTCAAAGGCTCTCACGCGCGGTCGCGTGGCACGCGCTCAGTCTACTTACACATGCACGCGCCCTAACACACACGCGACCTGACACACATACTCATTCTACAACGCCTGTATAGTTAGTTCATTAGTTGGATAGTTATTTTTTACTGTTATTTGTTAATAAAGAATACTGCGCTGTAATTATTACTTGTATATTCATTTGCGACGCGGCCACCGTAGGATTTTGTTTCGGGAGAGGACGGAGGCGGGGGTGGGGGGGGACGGGGGTAACCGCGACTCCTGCTGCTTCATCATCAAGACGGGGTTTATTAATTTATTTAAAACTTTAGACCCAGATATGAGCTGTATTGATAACTTTTTAGAAAATGCTGCTACTCCCAAGGTGAATGTTTGTCTCCTTTTAGTCTAGACTACTAAGGGTGACTTAAAACACAGCTGGGACTTGAAGTAAGAAAGTAACCTTTTTATTTTGGACAAGTGAAAACAAGAGTAGAATAACAAAATAAGAAAAAAACAAGACAAAAATTATATAAAACCAAGAAAAAATTATATAAAACACAACAAAATTATATAAACACAAGTCCAAAAGGGAGTGAGAAGAAGAAAAATGTTATACTTAACTTTGATTCCAAGAGTGTGTTTATTTATTTATTATTCATCCCAGAAATGGGGGTTACATTTGTCTTGCATTTGATTAAATAAAAGCAATATTTGCTTTAAGTTGGCTGCAGTTTGTACTTATTGCTTTCCTTAAGTAGGGGGGAAAAAAATCGGAAATCGAATTAAAAAAAATAAAATCTGAGATTTTATTTTTAGGCCATATCGCCCAGCCCTACAACAAACTCACCCTACTAACACCTTAGCCCTAAACCTTAGCAGAAGTTTACTCAAACGGCATTGTTTTTTACACACACACACTAACACACACACTGTGGTCATCTCATGAGGGACTGAATCAACTATGGTTCTTTAACTCTGCATGGTTTTATTGATGTAAATAAGAAATGAGCTTTCATATTTGTCTTTTTTGAGACTGTAGGGTGAACAGCTCCAGCTCCACAGCTTTGCTTTTAGACATTATTTTACATCAACATAGAGGAGGCTTCTGCAGCTCTGCTCTCTCGCTCTCCCAGCTGCTGCATTTAGGATAATCTGTTTTCTTTTAAGGCCATGGTTCAGGTCAAGTTTTGCTGCGAATCCCTGGTTTATTGTTTTCTGCTGCAGCTCAGCCTGTTGTGTTTGGGTGGTGGAGCAGAATGTGTTTGTGCACAGCGGCTGCAGGATGAAAGAGGTTTGACTAAGAACAATCTGGGCCTGGAGTTGGAAGAGGATTTTAAAGCCGGGCACAGCTGCTCCGGTTGCAGCCCTCACATCTGCCAGGTCAAAACTAAGCAAAGAGGGCTAAAAATAGTGCAGATGTGTGTAAAACCGAATTTCAGGAATCAACTCTGCTCCTCATTTTAGCTAAAATGAAGCTTCACAACCAGACATTTCCGAAGATAGAGATAACTCCACTTTGCACACACTTGGAGCACCAAGGTTTTCTTCTTCCCCTCAGAGAAGCAGCAGCTGCAGCAATAACCTCTCCTCAGTTTGTCCTCTGTCTTTGGTGTCTAGTAACCCATCTGTTCTCAGCCTGTCAGAACAGTGCAAGCTTCAAGGGGGGTCACAGCTCTCTGAGAAGATCCACAATCACAATTGTTTTGGTGACGCACAGAGAACCTGAGCAGCATTAAGTGGATCAGGTTTGTTTTTGTTGCTGTGCTCTCCGCTCATCCTGGAGGCTCAGGAATTCAGGGCTCTGACGTCTTCACAGGCTCACAGTGAACACACAAGCACCTTAGACAGCTGCATTGTTCTTCACGGCTCGGAGACAACCGTGAAGCATCAGCTTCAGCATCATAAAGACGTTCAGCCCTGTTTTAGGACAGAACTCCTTCAGAACCCAACCAGGATCCACACACCACCAGCTCCAAGACAAACAAGAAGAACAGAAACTATGATGAGCGTCTGAGCAAGAGGACTTGACAGTTACTGCCTCTTTCAAATACTTGCCTTTCTAAAGTAGGTTGATTAGTATCTTAGATACTTTTGGGGCCATGTAACAGTGATTACAGTACCCCGATGAAGCAGACAATCAACTAATTGGTAAATGGCAAATGGTGTATACTTTTATACTCATGTAGTGCTTTTCTACCTACAAGGCCCAAACCGCTTTACAGTCACAGACCCATTCACCCAGTCACACACACATTCACACACTGGTGGCGGCTCTGCTGCCAAACACAGGCGCCTGCCCACCACCAGATTTCAAATCAACAAGCTGTTACAGATGAGCGATGTATCACCTTATGAGTTCTCTTTTAAGTGAAACGCTACTAAAGCCGAATCAGTTCACTGGTTCCCCACTAGGGGCCCATTTTAGACAAAAATTTAAGTATCCAGTCACTTCAATGTAAACATTCTTTTAAACCTTACAGCTTAAAAAAAAAAAAACTTTTAACACACATTATTTAAGGTCATATAAGTCGTTGAAATGAACCATTCCCCAAACGGTCTCTCCATGAGTTGCAACAGACTAAACTGCTGCAACTTTTTTCTAAATCACCAAAAGACAACATCCCACCCCATGAAGCTTTAAATGGGTTACTGAAAATGATTATTGGAAATAAATACGAATGGTGGAGAGTTTGAATCCACATTGATTTCATTTATTTGTATACAATAAAATTCTTCTACAAAGCTAATAATCAGAATTACCTCATAATATTCAGAGACTATTTACTCAAAGGGATGGTGATTACTCCCTGAGGGGATGTGGTGATTTTAAATTGCCAGCAGTTGGAACCATCCCTTCATCCATCCATCCATCCATTCATCTTCTTCCTCACATCTGGGACCGCGTCGCGGGGGCTAAGCAGTCTAAGCAAAGATGTCCAGATGTACCTCTCACTTCCACTTCCTCCAGCTCCTCTGGGGGGACCCCAAGATCTTCCCAGGCCAGCTGAGAGACATACCCTGTGTCCGAATTACCGCCCTAACCCCTATATAGTGCACTATATAGTGCGGTCGCCATTTTGTAGTGCTGTCCGAATCTACAGTTCAAAAATCGTGAGCACTAGAAATTTCCCAGAATTCTCTACGAAAAACCAGTGTGGATCGATGCTCACTCGATCGGCGAATATTGTCCAGAATGCACTGCGTTCATACCAGAATTCATTGCGTGTGACCTATGCACTGCCTTTGAATTATTTGAAGATGGAGGACGATTGCGCGAGAAAGAGGACTTAAAAATGTAAGTATATTTAAAAGTATCAAGTATCTGTTGTAAAATATATTTGTAAATACGTATGATGATGTGTTTAATATGTTATATTCCTCAATCGGCAACGTACATTGTTTTGAAGCTCATCAATTTCGGTAATGCTAAAGCTAACGCTAGCGCGAATTAGCGCCGAAGGCTAAAAACAAACGCTGTGATATTACATCAAAAAAAGGAGTGAGTTCTAAACGTAGTCATAAGTTATTAACACGTTTTTTTAAATGTGTTTATATATGTAGGGACTGACGATGATGAGGAAAATCTGATTCATCTGTGGATGGAGAAAGATAGCCTGTTTGTTTTTAGGCAAGCTAGTGCCGGATGGGAGTAAGAGACACTTCAGATTGGTATTTATTTATAATTAAACTGTAATAGTTGTCATATTGGGGTAAAGGTTGTTGTTGAAAGAGGAGAGGAGGAAAGAGCAAGAAGGGACAAAGAGTGACAGGAGAGTCTGATAAGCTTACCTGAGTTTAAAATATTGTTCACAAAATGTAACGTTGTTTTTGCAATTTGTTTAATAAATGCAGGAACAAAAATGAGTTATTTACATGTATTATTTAAATCTGAGCAATTTTTTAACAATCTCAAAATGATTTTTTATATAAATATCAGATGTACATATTTACAATTTCGTTTTATATGTTAGCATTTATTTAATATATCTTAACAATAATCCTGGTCTTCTAGAGTCATGTGTGTCACAGTTGGAGCTGAAAAGAAAGCAGAGATTTGTCCTCGCAGACGGACGCCACTTTACCCGTCCTACTGGTTCCTGGTGTGGCTCAACATCAGTGGCTCCCAGCAGTCTCCTTCACTGATTCACAGATTGTGCAGAACTGAACTTCAGGCAATGATTTTCATTGCAAAGGTTGGTTTTACTTCCAGTGCCCCCAGAAATGTTGCTCTCCTCCTCATATTCTTAATGCCAAATCCTCTCTCCACCACAGAGCGTGTTCTGGAGTGGTGCTGGTTGTAACGGGCCTGAACCACATTCGTCATGGATTCCCTGTAGGGCGTCAGCAGCGTGATGGGATGAGCAATGCAGGGAAACCCACCATCACCCAAAAGGATCCTTCAGGTGGGTTTGTTTGATTTACATAAATTGGGCTTTTAAGTAGAACCTGTGAATTATGGACTGATCCTGGATTCCCAACAAAAATATCTATACATTTGGCATTAGAGTCACATACAGCCTGCAGTTGAATGGAATAAAAAAGTTTCCTGTTAAAATAAAAAACTACATTTTCTTTTAGGGACTTTATTCTTCAGTGGCAGCCATCGATGCTCCCCACGACCTTTTGGAAGGTGGAAGACCAAGCGAGCTGCTAAAAATCCAGAGGCGACTCATGGTAGTCATTCCCACTGGGAAGCTGGACGACCCTGCTCATCAGCTGGAGGATGCGGTCTGCCGTCCTGTGGACAATGTCGCTCACAGTGGACCATGTCATGTCAAAGGCCTTGGTTACCACACTGTAAGATGTGCCACACGCCAGCCAGAAAAGGAACACCAGGACCTCGGTCTCCTGTGCCCCCCAAAGTGTGAGGAACCCAAAGCTGCTCCACCAGATGCTCCATGGTCCTGCGGGTCAACCGAATATCTGGTTTTGTGTCGGACTGAGCGTCAGCGTAAAGGGCCAGAACAGAAACCTTTATGTTGGCAAAGCAGTAGAGATGTGAAAGACCCTGTAAAATGCAACAATAATTATTTCATTGAGAAAATTAAATCTGATTTTTTGAATGTTTCATTGTATTTTGATGTCTTACATTTTAGTTAATGAAGTATTTTGGAATGCTGGAAAATCTCTTTTTTTGGGGGTGGGTTTTTGGATTTTTATATAAATATTTAAAAATTAAAGTATTTATGTATAAAACAAGTGATTGACTGTGAATAAAAAATACTAAACTTTGAACTCACAAGTGTTTCATGTAATTAGACTATACAACTCATAATCCAATGTTGAAAAAGAATGTTAAACTCTTACCCAGCAGACTGTGTAACCTTGAGCACAATTAGTAACAAATGCTTAAGTTTAACTAAACAACATTAAGTTTAACTTACAGGTTGTTCATGTCTGGTCAGGGCATCCAGAGGAAATCTTCTGAGATGTCTGCTTCTCCTTGCTGCTCTGTGTTGCTGCATATCTGCTCGTTTTCGGTTTGATCCCACGAAAAACGGTTGAAATATTGCCAAGAATACGGACAGATTCATATTTAAAGCCATTTTCAATAAGGTAGAAGAGAAAACTACAGAAAAAAATGCCTCCTCGCAAGAGCCCGTAAATCGTTCAGCGGCACAAAAATAAATATTGCAATGGAGTAATAACATGGGGGTTTATTTATGAACAAATACATAAAATCTACAATGTGTTTGTAATTTTATTATTTATAAATCAGCCACTTTTTCCATGATCAGAACACAGTAGATGCATAAATAGTCTCCGTAAAATGTTCATATTTATTATGTTTTTACTTTGACAAATAGGTGTCATTCTCCGTGTTAAATAGAAGTAGTTCCCCTCCACACCAGGTGGTGGCGGTAATGCGCCACTTTGTTTCCGTGGCATGCGCCTTATGAAAAACACCCGAAAAAGAAAAGTAGTGAGCATGGGTGTCCGAATTGCTTCTAAAATTCAGAGAACTATATAGAGAACTATATAGTGCAGCACTATATAGGGTTTTAGTAGTTAGGGGTTAGGGCGGTAATTCGGACACAGCCATAGTCTCTCCAGCGTGTCCTGATTCTTCCCCGGGGCCTCTGCCCAGTGGGAGATGTCCAGAACACCTCCCCAGGGAGACGTCCAGGAGGCATCTGGACTAGATGCCTGAGCCACCTCAACTGGCTCCTCTTGATGTGGAGGAGGAGCGGTTCTACTCCTAACTCTTCACGAGTGACCGAGCTTCTCACCCTATCTCTAAGGCAGCGTCCAGCCACCCTACGATGAAAGTTCATTTCAGTCGCTTGTATTCAGAACCTCGTTCTTTCGGTCATGACCCATAGTGACCATATGTGAGTACTGGAACGAAGATCAACCGGTAAATTGAGAGCTTTGCTTTCTGGCTCAGCTCTCTCTTCACAGCAACCGCATAACTACGCTACTCTGATCCGCCTGTCAATCTCAAGCTCCGGTCTTCCCTCACTTGTGAACAAGACCCCAAGATAGTTAAACTCCTCCACCTGGGGCAGGAACACTCCACCCACCGAGTAATGGTAAACTAACTCCTCCGTGATTCGCCACCTTAACGGGGTGGAGGAGTTTGAGAGCTCGAGTTATCACAGGAGCTAAGCTGTCAGGGGCTTTAGCCCCTGGGAGGGTCTCCCATGCCAGATAGGTCCTCGGTGATGAGTCAGACAAAGGGTGGTACAGAAGCCCCTTATCAGAAGCAAAATCAAGGACCCAGCTACGTCACCCGGATTGGCGGCACCCGGGCCCCACTCTGGAGCCACGCCTGGTGACCGGGGCTCTCCCCACGGGCTCCAGTCGGATCCAGCCAAAGTAACGACATGGGACCACTCTCCCATGGGCCCACCACCCGCAGACTTTCAAAGGGGCCGGTGCAATGTGGTTTGGGTGGCAGTCAAAGGCAGGTCGTGGAACTTGGCTTTTAACAGTTAGAACAAATAGGAAAAGTACGTGTGTCAGTGTATACAATTAAACAGTGGAATAGCTTTGAGAACCAATATAAACTATGCCCAGACATTGAACAATTTAAACTTAAAGCGAAAATGTTCCTTTCTGTTTAAAAAATAGCTGTCCTACCGCGGCCATGGTGTGCGGTAGGACGGTTGACCCATGATCGTAAGATTGCTGGTTCGATTCCCGCCTTGCACGCCCATGAGTCGAAGTGTCCCCACCTTGCCTCTGGTGGTGGGCAGGCGCCTGTGTTAGGCAGTGGAGCCGCCACCAGTGTGTGAATGTGTGTGTCTGGGTGAATGGGTCTGTGACTGTAAAGCGCTTTGGGCCTTGTAGATAGAAAAGTGCTATAAAAGTACACGCCATTTATTGCTCAGCCTCTTACAACACTTTTTAATCTGTCAATTGAAAATCAAGAAATTCCTTCCATCCGGAAGTCAGCTTTTGTTACTCCTCACTTAAAATTAGGTGACCCAGCAGTTTTAACCAACTACAGACCAATCTCCAATTTGTGTGTCTTGTCAAAAATTCTTGAATCTTTTATGCGATCAACTTAAAGAGTTTTTCATACTCCAATGAGCTTATCTCAACATTGCAGTCAAGCTTCAGGAAAAAGCACAGTACCATTACTGCTGCTACAAAAGGGATAAATGACATTCTTGTTGCTCTTGGCAAAAAGCAGTACTCTGCTGCACTCTTTATTGATTTGTCAAAGGCATTTGACACTGTCGACCACATCGTGTTAAAACAAAGGCTTATCAGTTTTGGCCTTTCAGATCATGTTGTCTCCTGGCTCACAAATTACTTGAGTAACGGAATCCAATGTATTAGACATAATGGTTTGTGCTCTGTATCCTTAAGTGTACACAACGGGGTGCCACAGGGTTCTGTATTAGGACCCCTCCTATATATCATGTATATCAATAATATAGGTCAAAATGGGTCTGATGCAAATATGCATTGTAATGCAGATGACACAATTATTTATTGCTTTGACCCATCCCCTACCACTGTTGTTAAAGCTCTGCAAATCATACGGACTGCGTTCCAATGATCATCTACTGTTTGCTGTTCCATTTGCTCGTACAGAACTGGGAAAAAAGGCTTTGCATAAGCTCTCATTTTCGTTCATTTTATTTTTTAAATGTTGACATTTTTATTGCAAATATAATTTGTTCTTTCCCCCTAGCCAGGACTCCCTTGAAAAAGAGATTCTTAATCTCAATGGGACAATTCCTGGGTAAATGAAGGTTAAATAAAATAAATACTAATTATACATTAAGATGTTATATTTATGTTAATCATAATGAAACAATTATTAGAAATATGATAAAATATTATATAAATGAAATAATAAAAATTTGGTAATCATTTTGCTTGTGTCACATTTCTGTAGTAGTCAAGTAAAAACACTATTTCAAAATGTCACATTATCGTCATAATGTTGTTGAAATCAATATGTTGTAAAGATGTAGAATTTCTATCTAAATTACTTAATGATGTAAACAATATTGTGTTGATTTTACAGGAATCTCTCAATGGTCAATGTATTACCCTCCCTGGTTGCCATGACAACACAGGGAGAAACTTAACCTTACTGTTATCCAGAGGGCCGACAGGTTCAGACGTCGCCCGGCACATCTTTCCAACTGTCATCCTGTCCTCTGCACTGGTCCCCTCCTTACTGCAGGACAGCCTGCGTCCCGTCCGTCTCAGCAGCAGGTCCCGCCTCTTTCTGAATGACAGAGGGAGCAGCTGGACGTAGAGGACGCCACAGGGCTCGGATCGCCGTCTCACTGCTTTTCTGTCCACTGCATTGTGCAGCCTGTCCCCCTGACACCCCCCTATGTCCTCCACCATCACACAGGATGTAGACCTCCTACGTTCTCCTCCTCTGTTCTCCTGCCTGCTGCAATCCTGTTCTTCTCTAGTTTTGGATCTCTTGTACTCCCTCCTCTTCTCACAGTTCTTCGTCTCTCTCATGTCCTCCCCTCCATCCGTTTGTCCACATGGCTCAGAGCTTCTCCTCAGCATCCGTCTGTGTGTCTTCCTTACGTCTGTCCTCCTCTCCTCCTCTTCCTCTCCTTCTGCGTCCCACTCCTCCACCCTCCAAAAAGGTTCGCTCCTTCTTCTTCCTGCCCATCCTTCTGTGTTCCGCCACTTTCTTAGCATCAGGGTACTTAGGCGTCTCAGTGTCATGACGATGTTCTGTCAGGTTAACCAGGTGTATCCGTCTCCTCTGTCCACGTCTGATTGGCTGCTTTCTTTCGCACTTTTGTAAAGATTTAACAGCTTTAACTGATCTTTTACTGTCAAATTGAATTTTAAAAACAATAAATATAAAACTGAACTAAAGTGGATTATATAACATGATCAACTTTAAAGAGTCCAATCAAAATTGTACATCAAAGTCCTTTGAGGCTGGCCAATCATGACGCTCTCCTTTTCCTACTACAGAAATGTAAATAGGGGAATTTTTCATAAACATTACCTTATTTATTCCTAGATCTCAAATCAAGCCAAAGCAAACAGATATACAGAGCAGAAATCCTACAATCCAGCAGAGACGAGACTTTAGGCTCTTGTCCAAAACAGAACCTTCCAGGATAATCAGAACCTGGAGGATGTTCTGACCACGTCAGACAAACCAAAGTCGATTCAGCTGTTGGAAGGACAGATGTGTTGTTCTGCTGGGAGTTTCAGTCCTGTAGAGTATCAGAGCGAGAGCACTAGTAATGGTGTCTGTGTGTGTGTGTAAATATGTGTACATGTGGTACATGTGTGTGTGCTACTCAATTTAGACACGCCTCCCTCTCTGTTTGCACTGCAAAACATTCAGCAGGTAAAGTCAGGTTGCATCAGTGAGACTTGAGACGGCTGCAGGAGGTGACTCTGACCCGCAGGACTTTGACTTCTCAGGTGCTATGTGTGAGCCAACAAATACGACCCATTTGTTCCAAACGTGCACAGAACTAATCTGAACTCAGATAAACACTAACAAGATGACACTTTTTTTGGGAAAACAGAAGTGTTAAATGCGTCATTAAGCAGCAGAAACTCTCAATCTGGTTCCGATGTTCTAATGTTTTTCAGGATTTAACTGTAGTGATGATGTTCTGGAAAGTTCCACTTTTTTAAGCTTAGCATGAAGTCAAGGAAGGCCTAGCTTGTGACTGAATCATTCCAGCTCCTTGATTCCTTCTTTTGTCGTCATTCTACTATAGATCTACTGCTGTGATAGGACCATGATTTTGTTAATCACCTGGTTCTAGCTTCAACTGACCAACGTCATTATCATAATCCCTCCACCTCCGTGCTTTTACAGCTGCTTTGAGTCCTCTCATCTTTGGTCTCATGTGGTCCCAAACTGTGTTCATGCTTGAGGTGTGTTTTCATTTTCAACATTTATGATGCAAAATGACCCTGTCCAACTGGAAGCAGGTTTCATCACTGCTGTCCTTCTCTGTGCTGAACCTCTGCTGCCTGCACATCCAGCTGTCTTCATGCTCCTGGCAGAGAATGCCATGACGCTGCTGCTGCTCCTCATGAAGCAGTTCAGTTTTACAGTACACATCTCTGTGTTTTGGGATGTCAGGAACAAATGTTCCATCTGGGTCAAATGTGCTGGCTTCAATAAAGGATCCCACTTTAAGGGATTATGAGCAGAGACAATGAGCAGCTTTCTGCCATCAGCAGTTCTCACTCAGGTCAGCTCTGAGAGAAACTCTGAGAAGCTTCAATTTCTTAGTCGACTGTTCTCTGCCAGAACTTTCATCCAATTTCAAGGAGTTGAACATCTCAGGGGAGCTTTGCAGACTCAGCACAGAACTTCAGTCACAGTGGAGCTGCAGCGCCCCCTTGTGGTATGTGGGATCTCTCTCTTGTTCCTTCTTTAGAAGTTGCAGAGTGGCTCAACCTTCCTATTTAAATGTAGCAAATCTCAACAGTTTACATCTAACTAACCCTCACTGCTGAGTATACAGGTAAGACTGTACTTGGAATCTCAGTGGAAAAAAGCAAAAACTATAGGTGTCTCCCCTGTAACAACATGTATGCTTTTTCTTTCCTTTCACTCCATCTCTGGTTCTGGTCCTGCTCATGTGCATTTGGTGCAAGTGAGTACAGGAATCTAACAGCAAATCTCTGAGCTGACCTTTATGCTCCTACCAGTCCTTCAAGCTCCAAGGAGCAGATGATCAGAGTCAGACTAGCTTTCTGGCTCTCAGAATTAATAATAGTGATGCACATCTTTCATGTCATGTTTTAACCAGTAGGGGGCAACAAAAACAACATTCAGTGTTTAACAGTTCTAGTCTCCAAGACCCACTCCAATGAAAATGGGGTTTTTAACATGTTCTTGTAGCATTTTTCTGATGGTGAAGGACAAATATAAAGAAAACTGAGATTAAAATTGTATTTCTGAGTATTTCTTCTTTGCAATTGTAGTAAATAAGGATTAGGTGAAAAATGCAAATACAAGCTCCCTGTTTAGCTCCGTTCTAATTTATCCACTTGTAGACAACTAGATCCATGTACATCTTCGTTCTCGTCATCTGAGCTGGAATCTGGCTGGATAGCTCTGATATTGCTCACCGATTTTGTTCCATTGCTAATGTTAAAGGTGTGAGGGGCTGTAGAATAGAGAGTGTAAACAAAGGGATTATGGAAAATGACCGGAGGCTTACTTCTCCAGTCCCACCCACAATTTAGAGGTGAATTTCTAATGAAATCCTGCCGCTCTGCAGAAACTATGTCCTAGAAAACAACAGAGGATTTTTGGATTTTTGCTAAAATCTAATCATCGGGATTAAAAAAAAAAAAAAGCACTGGGAGCAATTGTACAACAGATTAAAAGATGGTTGGAGTGGGACTTTAAAAGAAAGCAACTATTAGTTCCTTGTCTGAGCTGGAATCTGGATCAAAACTGTAAAGATGGATTGCTCCATTTTTGCACCGCTAATGTTAGATTGTGGGTACGAGGGCCTATAAGCTAGCGGCAGAGAGCGTAAACACAGTGACAGGACGGGGGCAGGCTTACTCTGCACAAACAGTACCACCCACAACTTAGAGGCAGATTCTAATGGAGCCTATGTCCTAGAAAACAACACAGCTTTTTGATTTTGGCTAAAAGAACACAGGGAACACTTTAAAGAGATGCCAACAAGTAGCTGAAAAAAGATTTAATGTGCAGAACTGTAAACACAGAGGCTTCCTCTGATCGGACACAGAAGATTCTTTAAAATATGTAAGTATGTATGAAGAGGCTTAAAGATGGTTTTTTTTCTGCACTTGTTTTGTCCAACAGCTGAGCAAACAGATCAGGGCTGAAGGCCTCTTGTGTTAGACATGTTTAGTGTTACAACATGAGGGTTGTGGATCTTCTGACACACAAGGTGTGTATTTAAATAAACCCCTTTTGTATTTGAGGCTAAACTTTATTTAAATTGATTATACTTGTTTCAGTTTTTTGGTTGGACAGGACGAAAAGAAAAGGAGAGAGGGATGTTAGACAGGATGGGGGGTGGGGGGGGGTGGTAAGGGCACAAAAAAGGGAGAAAATAAGAGGTTAAAGAAACAGGAGGATGATTATAGAAAGCCGGGCAGAATCAGAATCAAGTTGTCAACATGTGCACATTACAACAGTTCACACACACACATGTACCTACAGTATGCAGACTAACCAGCACATGTTAAGCATTTCATCCAGTCACGTCCACTATTTGTGCAAAGGTGAGCTGACACCTGTGTTCGAGTGAGTGTTTTTTTTTCTGCTGAGGTGGATGATGGAATGTAAAAAAGAGGGCCCCACTCTGGGAAAACATCCCCAGACCAGAAGCCCACCCCACCCCCACCTTTGAGGATCCCCCCACCCAAACTCCAGGCATGAGCCAGGTCCCCCCCAGGGTCCCCACCCCATGCTCCAGGCTGCCACCCACCCTGCGGGAGGCCCAGAAAAGAGAAAGGCAGGGGCCGCCCACCCCTACCCAGCAGGAAGATGCCCGAGAGAAGTGGGGGTTCCCAAAGAGTGTTGTAAACATGGCCCAACCAGGCTCACCCACTGAATTTTGGAGAGACCCAGTGCTCGAGGGCAAGGACCAGAACATTCACCACAGGGACACCCCCCAGGCCCAGATGTGATGATCCCTGGCTTATGGTCCTGCCAAAGAACTCAGGGATCCCTCTCCCTGCGTGGAGAGAGGGCTTCTGGGCCCAGGAAGCCAGCACCCAAAGGACACAGGAGTTGTTGCAGAGGGCCTGCTTCCTCGCTAACTTTGCTAGCTTGAGGGCTTCAGTTTAGCAGTCAGAGCAGCTGCCAAGTTGCCGTAGTTCAACAAAATAAAACTTCCTTCGAAATCAAATATTGAATGTACCAAGTGACCCATGGACCTGTAGTGGATTCTTGCCTGGGGGTTGGGGACTCTGGCCCTGTGATGAAATGGTTACCTGTAGGGTGTGTTAGCCCAACAGTAACTGAGATAGGTTCCAGCAACCCCGTGACCCCAAAAGGGAACAAGTGGATTTAGAAGATGGATGGGGCAGAGAGAAAAGTGTTTGTTGTTTTAGTGGCTCAACATGTAATATTTTGTTGTTTATTTATAAAATACCCCATGCTCAGAGATTTAAAATGAACAGCAATTTTATTTTGTTGCTTGATGCAGCGTTTAGACTATTGGTACTGTAGGTCTGACATTGTCTTTGAAGAAAACATTTTAAAGTTCATAAAAATCACTAACAAGCCTCAAAAATGTGTTTGATTTTCATGGATAGATGGCTTTATAAAGCGATGACAAAAAAACCTGAAAAAAGGACCACTCGACTCAGTTATCGTTTCTATCAGTCATTCCTCTTCCAATAGGTCTAAAGCCCAAATAAAAGGCAGGAGAAACCAGTAGAGAAATGCTAAGGAGTGTCCATTATTTTTTCAAAGATTGCTAGATCTATTGAGGCAAAAACGAGTTAGAAAATGTCCACTATTATTATTAAATAGTTAAACTCCTACTGTATAATGTTTAGAGCTGATTTAATTTCTAATCTAAATCTAAAACATTCTTTCCACTAATATTCTGTCTTTTGTATGTAAAATAGAAAATGAAAAAAAAAAATTTTTATTTGGTTGATTTTGAAACCTAAACAATATTAGAAATAACATTCTGAATAAGGTTTTGAAATTAATAATTAAAGGTTCCTACTTTAATCTTACACAGAATCACCCAAATGAAGTACTTCTACATTATTTCTGACTAAGTCAAACTCTTTTAGTGCAGCATAAATATAGATATGTGATGATTGTTCTAGACAACCTCTGCAGTCAACAAGCTGTAACTCAATTCTGAAAGATAATTGTTGATTCAGATTTTTCTGCACGATGGTCAGATTATAAAAGTTGGTCAAACAATGCTGAATGTGCAAAGTGATATTTTTACGTCTACAATAAAAACAAAATGCACAATTTTAGAAACGAAACTTTCTGAACTGCATTTCAAAACATTGAAATGAATGAAAATTCCAAACTTTGCTGTCAAAAATGCAGTTTAAATGAATCTCTCTGGTAATGGTCTAAAATTGTTGTACCAGTGGTGTGCGCACACCCACACACACACACACACATAGTGTACCTCTGGCCTTTTTTCTGCTGTTGCGGATGAAGAGTTTGTTTCTGGCAGGTGATAATGGAGGTTGCTGGTTTAAATCTCTGAAGGCTGACCTGAAGATCCCACTAAAACTGAGCCTGGCCCAGAGAAAGAAATGCAGAGAAACATTTGGCCTCTGAACAAACACAGCAGCATCTGTGACAGATAAACTGTCATCATAAGTTTTCATGTCTGTAACTCGGGCATGTTTACCTGCGTGGAGTCCTGGGTGGGGAGCCCTGCAAGGAGGGTCCCCCTGAGGCCCCCCCCTGGACTGAGGAGGCTGGTTTTTCAGGGCTGAAAGTTGTCTTGTAACTAGACGTCCTTGTGATCCTGGGACTGGGGGGTCGAAGCTTGTAGCTCATGGCGGGAGTGATAGGATGACAGACAGACTCCTCCTGCAGGATAGAAGAACATAGACTCGCTGATGCTTTTTCTGTTATCATTTACCTCTGTTCTCAGAGACAGGTCTTTAACATGTCCCTCTGGTCGATGCAGCAAGAAAGTCTTTTAGCAACAATGTTACTCCTGCGTTTCAGCAGTTGGGACAAAAATGCAAAAGGAAACCGTAAGCGTGATCACTGTACTATTGAGAGATTTGTGGCTGATTCAGAGCAACACGGGTTGGTGCCGATGAAGGCAGAATGAGGAAGATTTCTGCCAGACAAATGCATCTGATTAAAAGAGCAGCTGATAACATGACATTACTAATCAGGAAGCACATAGTTGAAGCTGCTGCTGTCTATGGAGTCCAGTGATAATCAAGTTGTAGGATCCTCCAGTAGCTTGCAGTTATACGTAAACCTTTTATCCCCCCCCCCACAACACTCACAAGCAGAAATGGCTGCAATGGCACCAGACATACATGAAGACTCATTTTCAAACACGCTTATTCACTTATAAGTTTCGTGTAACCCTGGATGGTCCAGATGGATGGAGTGTAGTGGGTGGATGTGGGTGGATGTCCCAGAAAAGCTTTGACATCAGCAAGGAGATGGTTGAGTCATGTTTTGGGCTGAAATCATGGAGAGCCTTTAAGAGGCCCCTTTAAGGTCCCTGAAGGTGTGAAAATGACCTCTGAAAAGTATGTGGAGTTTCTGACTGACCACTTTCTCCCATGGCACTGAAAGAAGAACCATGCGTTCTGTAACAAAATCAATGAATGCAAGAATTTTTGTCTTTGCTGGACTGGAATGAATTAGTAACTGTATGTGACATCAACTCTATGACGGCTTCTATGGTTGAAGAACCTCAGACCAAATAATCCTGCTTTTACCTTCCTGCTGCTCCCTCCTTCTGCTTGTGCCTTTTCTTCATCCAGGACGGACATCAGGACGACAAAGAGGTTCTGCAAAGAGATGGTAGATCATTACAGTACGTCTGAAGAATGACCAGGTCCCTCTAGGCTTGATGTGTAACCTTAAACACAATTGGGAGCTTTTTTCTAGTGATCCTCATAAATGGAAGAATTTCATCCTCAAGACCTTCTGTCTGCCTGTTGTCTGGGTTCTGTTTAATCCTTAAAGTTGATTGAAGAAAGAGTTTCTATCTAGAGTCTCTTCAGACCTTATCTTCTTCTCAGTATTCATGCCTGGTTCTGTCAGCCTCAGTTCAGAATATTTCCACCAGATTATCACTGAGTGATCTTCTGTTGTTTCTTTCTTTAAAATGTATTTTGAAAATCTCCTCACCTGAACCAGAAGGAAGAAAAGTGCTCCAGACAGGTGTAAATTAGAGGCAGACTGAGATAATCCGAATAGTTTAGCACCCACACCTACAGACTAAAAGGTGCAGTCCTCAGGTAGACAGGTGAGTTTAACCAGGACTTCATTCAAACCCTCCAGGACAGGTAAACACTGCTGTGTGTGAGAGAACGTCTTAGTCTTAATGTTTTCACTCCAATCTAAATCAGTAAAACTGCATTTGGAGCTTCATGCTGAAGCTCCTCCTCCTGTCCTGTTGCGTCATGGGATACCTGAGGAGTAAACATATATGCTATAGAGGATCAGCTTATCAGCAAACATCTGCTGAGATGCTTGAAACCAAACTCAGAGCTGCTTAGAGTCGGTCATACTCAGCGTTCTGTTGGAGAAAATCCCAGATCTGGAAAAGGTGGAACGAGAATCATCACTCGGTGCCGACCCAAACCCATCCCAGCTTTTCAGCTGTTTTGAGCATTGATGGGTTTTTACTGAAGGTGAAGCAGGCTCGTCCTTTGAAGCAAAGCTCGGGGGAAAAAAGCTAATAATGTTACTAAATCTGGATAAACTGGGACACAGTTGGTGCTCCTCTGCACCGACTCTTTAATGTTCTGTGAGGAAACTGGATTTACTAGAAAGGACTGTATTAATAAAAAACGATTAGGTTGGTTCGTTCCCTTCAGTTTCCAGCACACAGAAATAAATGAATAAGGACTCAGAGACAATACTTATCTTTGTGGAAGTTTTACTTCGTACAAACAGCACAGACATTTTGTACGAAGGGTTACAGACAGATGAACAGGCTGCTGCATCCAAAGTCTGAACAAAGACACTCAGAAAAGGGCTTGGTATATATACCTGGCATTTACATATTCAGAAGATGGTCCGAGGGTCTATGGTGTGAAAAACCCACCCACATGCTGTTGCAGGCTGGATACTTGAAGGTCATAAAGCTTCAGGTATCAGATCTCTCTGATGCTCCCACAGACATTTGCCAGAGCACAAACACCAGAACACACTAAAAGTAAAAAGGGAGGGTGAGGAGGAACTGTGAGGACAATAGCTTGGTTGTGCTGTCTTAGGATGTAATATAATTTTGAGATGATAATACATGCTCAGTGAATTAAGTTTAAACCATTAGTGTAATAAAAGGTACAAGTAAATGTAATAAAAGTAAAAAGAGAGTTTCTAACTATTCTATTTTTAATTATTCCTAACATACCCCCCTGTTTATCATATCAAAATTATATATGGAAAGTCAGCAGAACACTTCTCATCAGCAACCATATATCCTTTCACGAAGATTTTCAGAATAGGCATCATATTGGCTCTGCATTGAAAACACAAGTGGATAGGTACATGTAAATACTCTAGAGCAGATATAATCAACGTGAATAACTGAATAAAACAGAGGCGGTAGGTGATACATGAGTGTTGATGCGAAAACCTCCAGGGCTAAACTTATACCATCTGTGTGAGACTTTCATTGAGCAATCAGGGAGGGCAAAACTCATCAACGGCTCTGTGCCCCTCAGCAGCCAACACTAAGGATACGCATGCATCACCAGTCCAACCTCGGCACAAAATCTTTAATTAAAGTTACATAGTATAAGAAACAAAGTAGGAAATAAAGAAAAGAAAGAAATCAAAACCCAACAAAAGAAACTCAAACCCAATAAAAGAAATTCAAACCCAATATAAGGAAAAACAACAATAAAAAAGGAAAAGAAGAAAAAATAACACCTTAAAGACCAGTTTCAACCTCGAGCGGATGCGAACCAGGGTAATTGTAGGCATAGTGCTGATAAAGTTGGCTTGACAGCATCTCAGCGATCATTGATTTAACACAGGGAATCAAACAGGTGACGAAAAGGAAAAAATAAAAACAACACACAGAGGACCGGAGTGACTAGTTTTATCAGTACACTCCACCAGAAGCAAACCAAGAAAGTTGGGACCCAGACCAGTAGGTGTCAGTTATCTGAGAAGAGATGTGTGATTTAAGGGCCTTGACCTCATTGATGATGTGAGTGAGATGTCCAGAGGAAGATGGAATAAAAGTACAAGATGAAACCACGACGAACAGCTGGACCCATGTTAGCTGGTTCGAAGCTCACTGTAGCTGGAAAAAAGAGCAGTGCCAGAGGAAACACTCCAGGGAGCGCCCCTCGCCAGGAGTAGTGTCACACTGTGGCGGCTTCGTAGTTGGACTTCAACCAGGGATGTGTCTCAAAATGTCAGTCTCGTAGGCTCTCAGCAATGTACAGTGGCTTACGTGAATCCAGGAGGGTCAGTCAGCAATTTGTACTGCAGTTGGCATGGTGAGGAAAACCTTGAAGGGCCCTGTCCACCTCGGGTGTGACCAATCAGTCCGTTGAATGGGCTTCAGGACAAACCA
Source organism: Oryzias curvinotus (assembly GCA_023969325.1). Classification (NCBI taxonomy): domain Eukaryota; kingdom Metazoa; phylum Chordata; class Actinopteri; order Beloniformes; family Adrianichthyidae; genus Oryzias; species Oryzias curvinotus. Next base: position 8,207,469 of record CM043725.1, on the reverse strand, counting down.
GGTCACCGACAGAGATCTTCTGGTCAGTCTGGGATTCAGTGTCTGTGGGGAGGAGAGAGCTGGAGGCAGACTCAATGTGTTCCTTTGTTGTCACAGCTTTCTTCAAATAATCATGTAAATCATCAATGGTTGCATTAGAGTCAGGCACGAAAGTAGGAAAAATTAGGCAAAAAAAAAATAAATTAAAAATAAAAAATAAAATAAAAATTGTGAAAAACACATTCAAAGGGAAACAGACAAGAACCGCGTCTCATTTCAATAGCACCATGAGCCGGCTGATAACAGTTTAACTAATGGGAAAGTTTGGACGGAAGGGAGTAGAGCATCTTCTGGAGAAGTCGCACGAAAGAATCACAGGTCTCATTGTTTCAACCATCAGCCGCACAAGCAGCGAGCGAGTAAGGATGGGAGGTGGGTTGGGGGCTGATTAGATAAGATGGCGAGGTCCGGGGGGAGAAATAATTTTGCCAGAAGCAGAAATTAAATGTCCCAAAAATTTAACCTGTGTTTGGGCCAGCTGGAGTTTAGATTCACTGCACTTATGGTCTTGAGAGTGTAGAAAAGACAAGTGTCTCCATGAGGCGAGGCTAACAATATGTCATCAATTGAAAGCAAAAGTTGAGACCCTCCAGGAGGTTGAAACTTAGAAAGATTTGCATACATGTCCATTGAAAAAAATGCAATGTGAGTAAGTGAACCAGAGATCCTCAACCAGAGCTCCTCAGGAATGCTTTTAAGGGGTCAATCCTGATTTACAAGCAGGAATGGAGGGTCCTGATCAGTGGGGTCAGAAGGCTGCAGTTAAACTTTTTATGAGTAGGGGAGCGTAAACTAAAAAAGGGAAGGCGGTATCCGCCATCAGAGTCTGAGCATGTTTATTCAAGAGGGAGGTGTGTCCTGCACAAACTGATCCACATCTGCTTAGAAGAAATGATATTTTCTATAGCTTTTTCTGAACATCTACTCTTGTCCATGTCCTAAACTCTAAAATATACACTACAACACACTAAAACACGACCCATTATTATTCTGAGAGCATAGAAAGTCGTTACATCTGCTTACAATGGAGAAATCACCCCTCCCCTCTGCAAGATTTCATCCTCCTATCTTCAGGGTCGGGCACGCGCACTCTGAGCTGTGAAGTTGCTCCCCCCTCCTTCTGCTCTCTCCTGCACTCTGAGGCTGCTCTGCCTCTTTTTTTTTTTTTTTTCTTCGTTTCTCTGCCCCTCTCAACCAAATCCTGCCTTCTGCATGTTATTCTGATCTTTTTCTGTCTTTTCTTTAATTTCTTTAATCACATTCTGCAATGCAGTTATTCACTGAGTGTTTAACTGTCCATTAAATCCATAATTTTTTACGCATTTATCCAAATGCTTGATGTAGATCCTGACTTTCCACATGCTTCCAAACCCATGAAAAGTTTTCCGAACCAGAGCAATGTGCTTCCTTTTGTTTAGTGAGATTTTGTGAATGGGCACCCCCCATGTTTTGTTAAAGTTTGTGATGGACGATCAGCCACAACGTACTCAGGAAGTCATCGACCACATCAAGCTTCTACGAAGGCTAGGTCCCTCGCGGATGTGGCTGTCCTGAGAACCAGCTTCTCAATTTCAATCACAAACCAGAGCTCCCACCCAAGTAACCCTTTTTATGGATTCTCCAGCGCTGACTCTAATCAGCAGAAAAAGCTTGGAGAATCAGAAGAGAAGCCTAATTATTTGTCAACTGAGTCACCACATTCATCATTAAGTTATTTAGAATAAGACATTAATCAAAGCGACCATGAGGCATTAATCAAAGCGAGCATACACCACAGAAGCCGTCGCAGAAAGCACAGTCAGACACAGACAGAGACATAAGAAACGTCACACACACATAAATTCCCCGGAGCTCCGTTTATTCCCAAAAGTCGCGCCTACAGCTCACGACACCTACGCTTATACCTACTCTTAAGCGAACACCTCCATCCCTATACTTCTCTTCCACCGCGAAAGGAAGGCCCTACACTCGCAGTCTCGCGTACTGCCACACACACCCTCCGCGAGGGGTCAAACGAACGAAACCGCGTGTCAAAATGACTTCTTGTTTCCCACCGCGTGGGTAAAATCATCCACAGCTCCGCGAGCTGACTGCCCTCCGCGAGGGGTTAAACGAACGACACCGCGTGTCAAAATAACTTCTTCTGTTTTCCCACCGCGTGGGTAAATTCGGCCACAGCTCCGCGAGCTGATTTATTCTCTCACCCTCCGCGAGGGGTTAAACCAATGACACCGCGTGTCAAAATAACTTCAAGTCCCACCGCGTGGGTAAATTTATCCACAGCTCCGCGAGCTGAATTATTCTCACACCCTCCGCGAGGGGTTAAACCAACGACACCGCGTGTCAAAAAAAAACTTCAAGTCCCACCGCGTGGGATGTTGCGCACACAAGCTCCGCGAGCTTAGTAACTGTCTTTCATCCGACGACACCGCGTGCCGTTAATATAACTACTGCTCCCACCGCGTGGGGTTGCGCGCCGACGACACCGCGTGTCTTTAAGTCAACTTATTCTCCCACCGCGTGGGATGGCGCGCTGAGACAGCTCCGCGAGCCGTACACACTTCTGTTTCCTTCCGCGAAGGATGACACATGCACCCGCAGCAGCCAGGCTGCAGCGTGCATGCGCAGCACCGTGACTGCACTCGTCTCCCAATTCACCCCCGAGAGAGGATGCGCACACACACGAGGACACAAACACATTCAATATAACACCCTAACAAGTAAAGAGAGGACAGACTTTCTGTGTTGCATACTCACTTCGATCAAATAACCTCGTTAATTGATGAGGGTCCGACGTCGCCGAGGGCACCACCGGATCCAAGGGCAGGGCCACCGATCCTGAAGTCGGATGGATCAATGCTGAGTCTGTCTCAGACCACGCGTGGTTTTTGGGCAACCCCCCCCAAGGGGTTCCAGCGATGTCCAGGGCTCCCGTCAGCCGGACTCGAAGGACCAAATGTGAGGAAACTGGATTTACTAGAAAGGACTGTATTAATAAAAAACGATTAGGTTGGTTCGTTCCCTTCAGTTTCCAGCACACAGAAATAAATGAATAAGGACTCAGAGACAATACTTATCTTTGTGGAAGTTTTACTTCGTACAAACAGCACAGACATTTTGTACGAAGGGTTACAGACAGATGAACAGGCTGCTGCATCCAAAGTCTGAACAAAGACACTCAGAAAAGGGCTTGGTATATATACCTGGCATTTACATATTCAGAAGATGGTCCGAGGGTCTATGGTGTGAAAAACCCACCCACATGCTGTTGCAGGCTGGATACTTGAAGGTCATAAAGCTTCAGGTATCAGATCTCTCTGATGCTCCCACAGACATTTGCCAGAGCACAAACACCAGAACACACTAAAAGTAAAAAGGGAGGGTGAGGAGGAACTGTGAGGACAATAGCTTGGTTGTGCTGTCTTAGGATGTAATATAATTTTGAGATGATAATACATGCTCAGTGAATTAAGTTTAAACCATTAGTGTAATAAAAGGTACAAGTAAATGTAATAAAAGTAAAAAGAGAGTTTCTAACTATTCTATTTTTAATTATTCCTAACATATTCGGTGGGATGGAGTACCAAACTCTGACCCAGCTCTTTTCCCCTAACAGGCTGCTCTCTGAAATGTACAGCTCAAACCACATAAAAGCTTTGAGCCAGCAGCTGACCGTCCAGCCACTGAAACATGCTTTTAGATTTAGTTTTCATCTAGTAAAATAAATTAGACAATTTTGTGTTTCTGAAAAAGACCCTCTCAGTCAGCACAGGTGAGCCTCCACTTTGATCTCTGAACAAGGTTCTGGCGCTGTGACTCATCATTCTCACCGTGTGTCGAAGTGTCCTTGGGAAAGACACTGAACCTTACATTGCTCCTGGTGATTATAGGTTGGCGCCAGTGTTTAGCAGCGTCGATTTTGGTTCATTTTGAACAATCTGATTTGATCCGATGCACTAGCTACGTTTCCATTGACAATGAAAGTGTTTCAATTGGATTTGCCATAATAAATTCACCTTTTTGGAAAAAAAAACTCACATATATCGGAAAAAGTTATTGTGCTTGGAAGAGGTGGTTTGTGAGGCGAATCGAAATTGACATATTTAGCAAAACTGCAATGGAAACACTTTTCAAATTAGATGGGTCATTTCACCAACAACCGGATGGCAGTGCACTTCTTGGTAGGAACTGGCTGCCTTGGGCACTGCACAGCAAGTGTCAGAAGAGGTCCCACAGCAACACAGCTCATCAAAAGTTGAGTGTGTCATGTGGAATTGTTGGATCCATAGCTCCTCTGTAAAATCAGAATCAGAATTCTTTAATATCATTGTACACAAGAGGCTTGTTACAATGAAAATCCCTGATGCTCTCCAGCTGCTTGAGCAAAATGAAATAAAATAAAGTGACAAACATTTTAGAATAAAAATAGATTAGCGAAAATATGTGGAACTATGGATATATACATTTTTTACAACTTACATACACATATTGCACATAGCTTTTTTTTATGATTGGTATACGGATGTTACAGTGTTTTTATTTTTGGAGGTTCACGTTTTTGTTTAGGACGTTGACAGCTCTGGGAAAAAGACTGTTTTTTAGTCTGCTGGTGCAAGCTTTGTGTGTTCTGTACTGCCGGCCTGACGGTAGCAGTTGGAACAGGTGGTGGTTGGGATGATGGGATTCCTTCATGATGTGTTTGGCTCTGCTCGGGTAGCAAGAGCTGGCGATGTCCGCAGCTTCTTGTCCAGGTTGTTCCTCCTGAGTATTCTCAGGAAGTGGAGTCGCTGCTGGGCCTTCCATACTGCCGCTGTGGCGTTTGCAGTCCAGGATAGGTCCTCAGTGATTAGCACACCCAGGTAGCGGATAGAGCGGACCCTGTCCTCGCTGACCCCATTTATTTACAGTTGGGGTGGGTCCACTCTCCCCTTCCTGAAGTCCAGGATGACTTCTTTGGTCTTTGTGGTGTTCAGGTGGAGGTTGTTCCCTGAACACCACTTTCCCATTCTGCTGACCTCCTCCCTGTGTCGGGACTCATCTTCCCCTGAGATGAGTCCGACCACAGCAGTGTCATCAGCAAATTTAATTATGGAGTTGCTCGGGTAGATCGAGGTGCAGCCAGATGTGTAGAGCGTGAAGAGGAATGGGCTCAGTACACATTCTTGCGGTGATCCGGTGCTGAGGATTATTGTAGAGGAGAGGTGGGGTCCAAGTCTGACACACTGTGGGCGTTCTGACAGAAAGTCTTTAATCCATGTGCAGATGGGGGAAGAAAGGCCCAGGTGAAGCAGTTTCTCTGTCAGGATGTCTGGGATGATGTTATTGAAGGTTGAGCTGAAATCCAAAAGGAGCCTTACGTAGTTCCCTGGGTGGTCCAGGTGGCTCAGTGCAGAGTGTAGAGTGGTGGATATGGCGTCATCTGTAGAGCGGTTTGGTTTATATGCAAACTGGAGTGGGTCTACAGTGAGTGGAAGGCTAGCTTTGATGTGTTTTTGATACTAGCCTTTCAAAACACTTCATGACTACAGGCGTGAGGGCAACTGGCCTGCAGTCATTGAGACTGTCAGCTACTGGCTTTTTGGGAACCGGAACTATGGTGGAGGTTTTGAGGCAGGCTGGGATGCTGCACTGTTCCAAGGACTGATTTAATGTTTTGGTGAAGACCTCCGCTAATTGATCACCAACCGCGATTTTCCAAAATGGCTTCATTCGTAGCCCCTCCCTGACCTGAATAAGATGCCAACGTCTCCTTTGATGATGAGCGCTAGTGCTGTGGCAGAAATTTGAATATATCCACTGTAAATCATTGTTCACATCCGTTGCCATGTTTTTGAATTACTTATCGCAGGGGTTTCAAACTTCAGGCCTCAAGGGCTGGCCTCTTCCTAGTTTTCCAGAAATCCTGCTTATTTGCTGATAATTACCTGGATCAAGTGTGTTTAGCCAGTAAAGAGCTTCAATAGCAGGTTGGAAAACATATTGGTCACAGACCTAGAGGCCTGGATTCGGCCACCCCTGACTTATTGAGTTGATTTGTGTTTATTTGCATAATTATGATTTAATGGAAACACTCTAATTGATCAATTGTGGTTTTTTTTTACATTTCTAGTTTTGCTCATAGGTATAATGTAAATGTAGCTAGTGACCCAAAATGGATCCAGGACATCTTTTTCTCAAAACTTCAACCAGTGTGACTCAGAGAGAAACACCTGGATACTGAACAGTGCAGTAAAGATTTCTAGATTCCTTGGATTTCTTCAAGATAATTCAGTGTAAATTAAATATGTGTAAAAGAAACAAGTAAACAAGAATGAATGTCAAATCCATTCACATTTTAGTTTCCTAAAGTTCAGCCCACTGTTGTTTTTCCACATCCAAAGAATCCAAAGGGAACATTCTTAGAACGTTCTAGACACTGGATGGTCACATGACTTTATTCAAAGTGTTTCCACACATTGGACTGGAATGATGGACTGATCAGTTTTTACTGTCATCACATGTGTGTTGTCCACTGTGATGCACTTGGTCGTTTTTACAGTACAGTCAAATAATAATATTAATAACAATAATAATGGATTCGATTATAATGCGCTTTTCCAGACACTCAAAGCGCTTACAATGTGTCCATTATTCATTCACTCCTCACGTATACTAAATAAACCTAACGAACGGTATTTTCCAACACTAACTATAATCAATTAGTTTCATTTCTAAACTATTTTTTAGGGTAGGTTTAGGTCAATTTGGCTCAATTCAATTGGATTCCATTCAATTAACAACTGGTATCAGACCGATCGATCTGGTTGGGTAAATCAATTCATAGAATATTCGATTGATCGTTACATCCCTATTACATTGGGGTCAGAACAACAATCTTTAAAAGGACATGAATGCCACCATCTAGATTTCACTCTTCTCTCTTCCTGGAAAAGCCAGTTCCCCTGCAATATGATGAACTGCTGACCAGCAGGTTCAGAGGAAAACTCAACAATGTTTTGTTCATCCATGTTTTCTCTTGCCTCATCAAATTCACACATGCTGATTCAGCACCTCTCAAGCTGCAGCACCTGAAGGCTTCTTCCTCATAATTCTCTCTGACTGTTTCAGTAAAAACAAATCTTAAAAAAATTTAAGGTTTGAAGATTTCTCATGTACAAATCACCTGTTCTGTCTCTGCCTCTGCCTTGGATTGTGTGAAGGTGAAGATGACCTGAAGGTCTCCCCTGTTTCTTCTGGTTTTCTGTTTATTCTTTTAATGAGAGAAGCTACCAGTGTCCCTTTCTTTTGCAGTTTGATGTTTCCTTTGTTTTCATTCCATCTTTTCTCTTTGATGTTGATCTTGAAGTGAATAAATTATTGAGACCTCCGGCTGTAGAGTTTACATCTCTAACTCAAGCCTCCTGCAGCTGCACTTTGCTTGTTTCTGAGTCTTTGTGAAGCTCCTGCACAGTTGCTGTGGTTTCCAGCTCTGCATTTCAGCATCTGACTGGTTAAACTGGTTAGCCCAACAGTCTACGGTACTCTGATTCTGGTTACTCACCAGCTCCCTATCAATCACAAAGCACATTTCAGCAGCTCAAACATAAAAGCTCAGAGTCTTCATCCTGAAGGTGACGTTGATCATTGCCTAAAAACACAAACAAGACAAAGTTTTTCCTCACTAAATCATAAGTGTGTCACCAGTTCTTACAAATTTCTCCAAGTCCTCCAAATATTTTAGTTCTGTGCAGAGCTTTCATGAAAGCTGTTCTCAGTTGCACAGTCATACCTGATTTGTAACAATGGAGTAACGGTTGTCCAAACATCAAACATGTGCTGAACACAGAAAAACTCTAAGAGCAAACAGCTGCACTAGTTAAAGGTTATCTTTAAGGCTAAATCATAGTTTCCACTTTAAAGCAACTGACAGACGGACACAGCTTCAACAAGACAATGATGTGGTCTGCAGGGGAACCTTCTTTCTGCTTCTTAATTGAAGAATTGCTTTTGTTCACAGATCTTTGGAAACAAAAACTTAAACAACTTGTGATTTTGTTGTCAGACTGAGGCAGAAAAAGATTTTGGAATAGGAACAAAAACTGACTTGATGCCCAGAGCTGCATGGAGATCCAGTGAGCCGAAGATCTCCCCATGCAGCTGACACATGGTCCAATAAATCTGTTCAACTGATTCCTGGTGGGACAAACCAGAGATCAGATCAGATTCCCATACAGACTTGACCATCATGTTCAAGAAACCAGTCTGAGATGTTTCCAGCTTTATGACATGATGCCTTATCCTGCTGTAAGTAGCCATCAGAAGATGATGGTTCACTGTGGTCATAAAGGGATGGACATGGTCAGCAACAGTACTGACAGGCTGTGGTGTTAAAACTATGCTCAATTGATAATAAGGGGGCTAAAGTGTGCCAAAAAAAAAAGAATATTGCATGACTTTTAAGAAGCAGAGCTTTTAAGAAGAAAATTGTACACAGCAAAAGTATTGGCTCACCTGCCTTGACTCACATATGAACTAAGTGTCGTCCCATTCCTAACCCAAAGAGTTCGGTATGATGTAGTTCCACCTTTTGCAGCTATTACAGCTTTAACTCTTCTGGGAAGGCTGTCCACAAGGTTGACGGGTGTTTCTCTGAATTTTTTAAAAATTCTATCAAAAGCTTGTTGGTGATGTCACACACTGATGTTGGTGGAGAAGGCCTGGCTCTCAGTCTCCACTCTAATTCATCCCACAGGTGCTCTATCGGGTTCAGGTCAGGACTCTGTGCAGGCCAGTCAAGGGGGCCAAGTCCTGAAAAACAAACCCACACCATAATTCCTCCTCCACCAAACTTCACACTCGGCACATTGCAGTCCAAAATGTACCGTTCTCCTGGCAACCTCCAAACTCAGACTCGTCCATCAGATTGTCAAATGGAAAAGCGTGATCCATCGTGCCGTAATGATTATAAACATCCAACAACTTGTGCGGCTGCTTCATGGTTTAACCCCCCCACCCCCACCCCCCTATGATCAGCCTCATATCCACCCTCACTAACATCCCTCTCTCCTTTTCTTTTCCATCCGGTGCAACAAAAAACTGTTACAAATATAATTAAGATGAATAAAGTTTAACCCATATTACAAAAGGGGTTTATTCAAATATACCTCCGGTATGTCAGAAGATTCATAACCCCCTGTTGTAAATGTTGGAGCCATTTGGCTGATTAGATTAGTTAATAGATTTCATGCATGCATGCGCCTGTCATTCTTTGGTCATGCAGCTATTCTGCCCTCCTATTGGTTAGATGCATTTTAGCTGCCGTGTCTTTTATTGCTATTTGTAAATATGTGCAACACAAGAGGCCTCCAGCTCTCATCTGCTTGCTCAGCTGTTGGGCAGGACATGTTGAAAAAAAAATCTATTTTGTATAAAGATTTGTATATTCTTAAAATACCTGTCTCGGTTTCCTATGTCGGAGAGTTTGATTTTAGTTCTCTGGTGGCTTCACTCAGCAGCAAACAGGGGAAACCATAATGCCACATCAGAATTAGAATCAGAATTATTTATTGTCATTGTACATGGGGATACAATGAAACTGCAGCAGCCTTGGAGTGATGGAGTTAAATAAAATAATATAAAATAGAAATAGAAATACTGTATTTACATCTCCACAAAAAAAAGTACATTATGTACAGAAACTGTTAAATATTACATATGTATGGACAAAATAGAATGGAATGAGTTGAGTTGCCATGATCGCAGTCTAATAAATATTGTGTTTTATTGCACAGAGACCCGGGTATTGCACATAAGTCCAGATATTGCACACATGTGTGCTGGTCAGTGGTTTAGTATTTGTAAAAAGTCAGAGTAAGGTGTAGTTGGTGGAAGTATGTGTATTGACCAATAGAATGAATGAGTAGCAGCTGTTTCTTCTCTATGGAAGTCTATGGGCTTTTGGCTTCTTGGAGTCAGCTGGTGCTTCCTGTTTGGGAGGGGGGGGCACTCAGTCCAGTTCTCTTTTACAGTCAATGGATCAAACTCTGCATCAATCAAAACACATCCACTGTTAGGGACCAAGCGTTAGCTGCCACCTGCTGGAGGTCCTCCCCACGTCCATGTCACTATGAACAGGCGCCACACATCCAGAATCATGGTCACGTGAACAGGCACCCTCGTCCCCGCGGGGATGTCAGCTGTGTTGCTATTTTCTCCATCTTTCCCCTCAGCGCGCACGCGCGCTCCCCCTCACGTGTCTGCTGCGCTGCGTCGGGACTGCGCCTGGCGCTCCGAGTCCGAATCCGAGCAGCGGGCCGAGCTGAGCCGGGTCGGGACCGGACATGTCCCTGCAGCTCCCTCCATGCGTGATAGACTGCGGGACTGGGTGAGGACACGCGCACACGCGTTTATGCTGCACACAAATCATTTATGTCACCCTGTGCGCGTGCGTACGTGCTGTTTGGGTGCTTTTAAAGGGACAGTTCACCTGTAACAGAAAGCAGACACGCGCCTTCTGCGTCACAACATAAACATAGCAGGGATTGTGTGTCTGTTGGAGGTTCTGACCACTTAGTTCATCTCCATCCATCACCCTCACATGCAGAGCGGACTTTCCTTTGGATTAGGTTCTGGTTAGACCTAGTTTAGATCTAATTTGGGGTTTTGTGTCTGGTTTGGATCCTTTATGGCATCTGGTCCAGTTTGGATCAGGTTTAAAATTTCTTTTTGTTCCTGCTTAGGATTTAATGGAGGCTTAAGACATCTTTAGAATCAGATTTAGTTCATGTTTGGCTTTGGTTTGACCCTGGTTTGGGACTGGTTTTGGTCTGGTTTGTGCTTGGACCTTCAAAACTAGAACAGGTGGTCTGAAGTTCTGTAAGTTGAGTTGTGCAGACACCTCTGACAGCTCTTTTCCCCTGCAGATACACAAAGGTGGGCTATGCAGGAAACACGGAGCCACAGTTCATCATGCCATCCTGTAAGCATCCCTCTAACACACATGTGTCAAACTCAAGGCCCGGGGGCCAAATGTGGCCCTCCATCTCATTTTATGTGGCCTGCGAGAGCATAAAAGTTTTTAATTTCTTAAAAAATAAAATAAAAATTGGTGTATATTTATTCATATCTAGGAGGAATTGGATTTAAAATATTGGGACTCAAACACTGTCCATATAACATAACCTGACAGAATCAAATGTAAAAGGATTTATGCTAGAGTAACAAGCAAACATATGTTTTCTATACAACTGGAATTGTCACTTTAAAAAGTTATAATAAATAAATAAGTTATTTAACAATAAGGAGTAGTTATATTTATTATTGGATTACATTTAGTTACATGTATAAGTTCTATCTGGCCCTTTGAGGACAACCACTATGCTGATGTGGCCCTCAGTGAAAATGAGTTTGACACCCCCTGCTCTAACATGTTCCTCAGCAGAGATCCAGCCTCACATCTGAAGAACTCCAAATTCAAAAAAACTTGATTCATCTGAGAACATAAATCATGTCAGTTGTTGGGGTTTTTGATTATTATTATTTTTTATAGCTTTGAGTCTGCAGTTGATTAATTTGAGGCTTTCATAGAACAAACAAGTTTAAAAGGCGAAAAATTTACATAAAAAAGGTCAACTTTAAAATTTTAGTCTGGTAATTTGACATTTTATTGTACTTTATAAGATACGAATTGCTGGACTGTTTGATTTCAAAATATTTCTACCTATTTTTTGTCTCAATAACTTTTTACAGCTCCATACATGGTGAGTTTGTTTTATGTCAACGTTCAATTTGAATACACAGCTGATTAGTTTGATTCACGCTTAGGGATAGCAACTGAATGCAATGTAGAGAACCTCAAAGAAGCTCAAAAATCTGTGAAAATGCTTTTTAACGTAAGCAATAGTTTACACTGCCACTCAAATAAAACAGACACTTTCCTTTAATCCTGAAGAAATCTCTGTCTGCCAGACATAAAGCTTACAACCAGCGTGGGTGCTGGTAATCTTAGGCCAGCATCCACGCATCCAAAAAAAAGGGAAGATGAACATGCCAGAGCATGAACCTGATCAATTTGGACCGAAGTAGAATGAAGAAACCTTCAGCAGCCTGCATCTGTGATTGTATGGAATTTACTGAATCATTGTAAAGCTTGAACTTCATAAACTCCAGAGTACCTGAAATCAAAGTTGATCAGAATCTCCTCTGCTCGGACTTGTTACTTTCTCCAGGCATTGCCATTAAGGAGTCGGCCAGTGTGGGGGAGCAGGCGCAGAGAAGGGTCACTCGAGGAGTGGACGACCTTGACTTTTACATCGGGGACGAAGCTGTGGACAAACCCAACTATGCAACCAAAGTATGAGCAGCTGCATGAGCTAGGGGAGGTTTGGAAGGGAGGGAGAAGATGATAAAGTGCTGCTCTGTCCTGCAGTGGCCTATCCGGCATGGGATGGTGGAAGACTGGGATCTGATGGAGAAGTTCCTGGAGCAAGTCATCTTTAAGTACCTGCGTGCCGAACCTGAAGACCACAGCTTCCTCATGGTGAGACCAAGTCTGTGCTTTAGTCAAAAACAGTTTTTGGATCAGAAAGTTCTTCTAAAAGTGTTGCTCCATGGAGACATTTCTGGGTTTACCATTCCAACAGGAATCTTCAAAAGATATGGTATAAGTTTGCTGGGAATTTTAGAGGTCCTTGGAGGTGGTTGAGTGGATATGTTCTAGACTACTGGTCCCCAACTCTCTGGGCCATGGACCAGTACCAGTCTGTGGGTCACTTGGTACCGGGCCACAAACAAAGAAAAACACATACAGTAGATTATTTCCATTTTTTGTTTATTTTAGAAAACTAGCAGATTCTCTCCTCCACATCCTTCCATGACATAGTCTAAATCCAAATTCTTCCCCCACCCCTCCGGCTTCTCCCTATCCATCCATCCAATTGTAGGGGCGTCTGAAATAGATTTTAGGATGGGAAACCCTCGTGGCGGAGAGCTCTGTATCCCTCCGCCGCGAGGGTAATCCGCTTCGTGCTGTGCTGTGAAGGAGAAACACATTTCTTCAAGTAGGTTTGCTCTAAAGCACAGAAGTTTACATTTAAATGTAAGCAATGACTCTTCGTTTTTGAATGACTTTTTAAAGTTATAAAACTGATGTTATGCATGGCAGCTACATGCTAACATGGATGACCAGTGACTATTGATGACATCATTGAGTGGGAGTAACGTCCGAATTCGAAGACACTATTTTTCCATAACTCTCCGTTTGAAGGGCTAAACGTAGCGGTAGGTCGAAGCGGTAGCGGTAGGGGAAGAATTTGGATTCAGCCTTACTCTTAACGCATATCAATCAATCTGCTCCATCTTCTCAATTAAAAGCCCAAAGGTAGTAAAAGTTTATTTAGGGAGAAAGAAGCCTTTAAAATAATAATTAAAAAAAAAACGAAATCTGCTATTTAAAGACAGGTTTTTCCTCAAAATATGGATTTTTTATGACAGTTGTTCCCACGTATTAAACCCACTACGCAGAGTATGCAGCAACTGACTCTAATGTTGCAGATATGCTGCTTAGAAAAGTTGCATTTACTGTGAATTTATTTTTAATATTTAGAAAATACCAGTTTTCTGACAGTTGTGTCATTTTATTTTGCTTTATTTATGCGTCACACCTTAAAAGTTAAATGCGGCTGAAGTTAGCTTTCACGTTGACATTAAAGGTAAAATCTACATCGCATTTTAACAGGTCCTACACAAAGTCTAAGTTGAAACCAGCTGCAAATATGTTATGGAGAATGAAGATTCAATCAAAGTTTTTGATTTGTGGAAACTAGTACATGGGCCATTAAAGAATTTTCCTACAGCAAAGCTAAATTATGCAGGCACCTGTTAAGAAAGTTTAGCACGGAAAGAACCCCTTTATGTTCAAATAGAAATGCACAATGAATTAGGATTTAGTTAAAACCACAAATCTTAGGGCACGGATGTCTAGGGTTTGTCTAGTTTAGCAATTGGCTATTGTTCATATTTTATGACGGATTCTATGTTTTTCTACAATTATTGGTGTGAAGTCCGTTGAGACAACTGTGTTGTGATATTGGACTTTATAAATAAAGTTGAATTGAATTCTTTAAAAAAAAACTGTAATGTTGCGTTTATTGAGTATTTACAAGTCAGAGACAACGTCTACAAATAAACCACTTTTTAAGTTGAATCTTCATCATCTGTCAAATATTTACAGTTCAAACTGTGTTTTTACTTAAAACTTAATATTGTCATTGTGTAAATTGAGAAATACGTTTTCCAGAAACGCTTAAAAAAATGAAACGCTAACCTCAGCTTCGTATAGATTGGACTGTTGAAATCTTGTTTAAGGCGGTGTCCGAATTCCTTCATTACTTAATGTACTATACAGTGCGTTCGCCATTTTTTAGAGCTGTATATCCAAATTCCCACCCTAAGCCCTAACTACTAAAAAACGATATAGTTCGGGACTATGTAGTGCTCTGAATTTTAAAAGCAATTTTGACTCCATACTTTTAACAGGGTATATGACGTCATTGATTTCACAAAGTTAAAATCTAATTGATGTTGTGTTGTGATGTTGTGTTGACCATTTTTGAATCCACTGTCTTCTGAAGTTGAAAATGTTTTTTATTTTAAAAATACATTTAAATACATTTTATTTACAATAATTGCTCAGGCGCAATGCATTGTGGTCTATATTTGCCAATCTCGTGAGCATTGATGCACACTGGTTTTTCGCAGAGACTTCTGGGAAATTTCTAGGGCACTTGATTTTGGAATTGCAGATTTGGAGAGCCCTACAAATGGGCAGACGCACTATATAGTCCACTATATAGTGGACAATATAGTGTGTAGGGAAGGAATTCGGACACAACATACAATTCCAGATTAGAGCGCCAAAGAAATTTCCCAGAGGTCTCTGTGAAAGAAACCAATGTGCATTAATGCTCTCTAGATGGGGGAATACAGACCACAATGCATTGCCTTTGAACAATTTTTACACAAAGAAGTGTATTTAAATACATTTTTTAATAATCCATCAAGTTTTTCATCATCAGAACACAATGGATTCATTTATAGTCATTGTAAAATGCTTGTGTTGATAAAATTTTCACTTCATGAAATCTGCTGAGGTCATATTCTTTAGTTAAAAAAAAACAGTAGTAAGCATGATGTCTGAATTGCATTTAAAAACTAGGACCCTAGACAGTCCCACACCACATGGCTTTTTAGTAGTTAGGGAGTGGTGAGGGAATTTACTGAGGTTTAAGGTTGGGGACAACCGTTGTAGGCATGACATGCTACACTTGACGGATATTGTGTCTGAAGTAAAAAATGAGACCAAATAAAACTGTTAACACAATAATGTAGCTGTGTCAACTAACAGCTGGACTAGACTTAAATATTGCCAAGAACTGGGAGGTAAATTCAGTCCAATAAATCAATGAAAAAAAATAAATGCTCATTTTTACACAACAAAACCAAAATTTGTTTTTTTATGGAAGAAAGATCCTCTCCTAAAAAGTTACCTTAATATTTAAAGAAAAGATAAATCTCTGTGGTTTATCAGTTAGTTGGTTATTTATAAAGAAACTATGACATATATTGGTTGGTCATTTTTTTTATCATTAGTCGAGGTTGCTGTATTGAAGGAAGGTCTTATTACTGTTGCGGCTTGTGTCATGAAATGTCGGGACTTTTAAGTCATGAACGCCATGCTTTGTGTGCATGCGCAGACCGAGCCCCCTCTCAACACCCCAGAGAACAGAGAGTATCTGGCAGAGATCATGTTTGAGACCTTCAACATACCTGGACTCTACATTGCAGTACAGGTATGTTAGACCTCCACCTGTCCCCGGGTCTGGACAGAGTTCTGGCTGTAAAGACTTCCTTTTATTGTATGGGTTCATGCATCAGGCAGTGCTGGCGTTGGCGGCGTCTTGGACGTCCCGGCAAGTGGGGCAGAGGACTTTGACAGGCATCGTGATCGACAGTGGAGATGGCGTCACGCACGCCATCCCTGTGGTGAGAGGCACGCACACTTTGACATTCATTGAAGGCGAAGCAGCCTCCGGCTGAGAAACGTGGCTTTCTGTCACAGGCAGAGGGCTACGTGATTGGCAGCTGTATTAAACACATCCCCATAGCAGGGCGGGACATCACCTTCTTTATCCAGCAGCTGCTCAGAGACAGAGAGGTGGGAATTCCTCCAGAGCAGTCAATGGAGACCGCTAAGGCAGTCAAGGTGCAGACCGCTCCTCCAATCCCATTTGATTATTGTAAGAATTCCTGAGCACAGGAGCATTGAAGTGTTTGTGTGCAGGAGCGCTACTGTTACATCTGTCCGGACATAGTGAAGGAGTTCACAAAGTACGACTCTGATCCAGGAAAGTGGATCAAACTGTACAGAGGAGTTAACACCCTTACCAACTCCGCCTTCCACATTGACGTCGGCTATGAGCGCTTCCTTGGCCCCGAAATCTTCTTCCACCCTGAGGTGAGGACACATTCTGTTCCACAAATGCAAATCACCACTGTTGGTGCAGGCATACAGCAGAGGGAACTCAAGATTGACTCTTGAGGTGCTCTGTAGCAGCGCCTTAAACTCCCACTCCAACCATATTTGTATCTACTGTTCCAAGTGGTCTTTAATTATGATTATGCTGTTCTTAGCCAAAATTAAAAAGTCTGTGTCATTTATAAGACATAGTTTCTGCAGAGCAGCAGGAGTTCATTAGAATTTCACCTCTGAGTTGTGGACGGGACTGTTGACGGCGCTGAAGTTAGCCTCCACTTATTTCCCACTATCCCTTTGTTTACACTCTCGCTAACATAATCATAGCAAAAAGAAACCTGCGAGCAATATCATAGCTTTTAATCCGTACGGTTTTGATCCAGATTCCAGCTCGGACGAGGAAAGTGAAGAAATTGATGGATCATTTTGTCTGCAAGTGGATGAATCTGAATTGTAGTGGGGAAAGCGAGACCCAAGCTTTTTCAAATTGCAGGTTTTTGTTTGCTCCTGAACCAAACATAATATAAATAAAGAAATACACAGAAACACAGTTTAATCTTTAAATACTTTATATATGTCATCCATCATGAGAATCACTTCAATGAAAATCATGTTTTTGGTGTTTTTAACATGTTCTTGGAGCATTTTTCTCTTGATGGAGGACCAATATAAAGGAAATTAAACTCAGCTCTGCATTTCTGGGTATTTATTTATTCAAATTGTTGTGAATAAGATACCTTGGGTGGGCCACAAGCTCCACTCCATTCTGACGCCTCCATTCTGCAGACAAATAGATCCATGTACGGCTTTGTTTTCCTCATCTGAGCTGAAATCTGGATCAAAACTATACGGATGGATAGGATCCAGTATTGCTCACCATTTTTGTTGCTACGCTACTGTTAGGTAAATGGTGTGAGGAGCTGTAAGCTAGTGGGAGAGAGGGTAAACAGAGGGCTCATTTATGGTTGATGGGAAGGTTTTCTGATTTGGCTTCCAAAATTCTAAATAGTGTTTGTGTGATTGCAGTTTAAAGAAAATTTTATACCTTTTCCAAGTTTTTCTTTCCATTTTTATACTTTCTTTTACAGTTACAATTTTTTTTTTAGAAACAATTTTTTTTTTTTTTTTGGCTGCACGGTGGCGCAGTGGTTAGCACTCTTGCCTCACAGCAAGAAAGCCGCTGGTTCAAGCCCCGGCTGGGGGACATGAAAAACACAACATCAATGGGGGACCTTTCTGTGTGGAGTTTGCATGTTCTCCCCGTGTATGCGTGGGTTCTCTCAGGGATCTCCGGCTTCCTCCCACCGTCTAAAAACATGCTTGGTCACTCTAAATTGCCCCTAGGTGTGAGTGTGAGAGTGCATTGGTGTGTGATTGTGGACACTATACCCTGTGACAGACTGGCGACCTGTCCAGGGTGCCCCCTGCCTTCGCCCACAAGTGGCCGGGATAGGCTCCAGCAGCCCCGTGACCCCGAAAGGGAATAAACAGAATAGAAAATGAATGAATGAATGAATTTTAAGATTTATAAAATTAGTTTAGCATAAAACAAGGAAGTAGAAGGTTGTATTGTTTTGGTGCTCTGAATTTTCTATAGTTCTTCAGCAAACTTTGAATTTAACAGGAAATGCTTTTTTTGAACTATAGATTTTGTATTTTTAAAAGAAGCACAGGAATGCTGTGTGCTTCTGTTCTCTTTCAGTTTGCTAACCCTGACTTCACACAGCCCATCTCTGATGTTGTGGACGATGTCATCCAGAGCTGTCCAATCGATGTGAGAAGGTCCGCTCTACAAGGTCTGTGGATGTCATCATGGCAACTGTGGGGAATACAACCCTCAGCAGACATGTGGCATGTCTGAGCACTGTTCATTTGGCCACACTCAGATAATTAGTTACCTGGAGGAGTCTGCATGTGCATCAGCCTTTAGTGAAGGGACGACAACTTTACTGCTTTCAGTTCTAATTTTGCAGAAATGCCATTTAGGGAAATGATGACTAAAACTAGTTCCTCTATAATTGGATCAAATGTGGTTAGCTTGATCATATGACCGAATGCCTTTTCTGTTCATCAGAACATCGTGCTCTCTGGTGGCTCCACCATGTTCAGGGACTTTGGACGTCGGTTGCAGAGAGATCTGAAGAGAGTGGTGGACGCCAGGTTGAGGCTGAGCGAGGAGCTGAGTGGGGGACGGATAAAGGTCGGGCAGGACTGGCCCCTGCTGGTGTTGTATGTTTGCCGCAGCTCTGACCTGTTTGTGTTTTTGCAGCCAAAGCCAATGGAGGTTCAGGTGGTCTCTCATCACATGCAGAGATACGCCGTTTGGTTTGGAGGCTCCATGCTGGCGTCCACGGTAGACTTACCCAGCGTATTTTGTTAATTGTTTTTTTATTGTTGTGTATGCTTGTTGTCATGTTTTATGTTGTCTTTTGTTGTTTGTGTTTTGTTTGTTTATTGTTGTGGATGTTTGTTGTTGCGTTCGATGGGTGAGTGTTGCTGTGTGTCTTTTGCTCGCCTCGTGAGACGTGTTTAAATTTCACGTGTGTTTGTCATTGTGCGTGTTTTGTTCAGTCGGAGTTCCCTCAGGTGTGCCACTCCAAGAAGGACTACGATGAAGTGGGCCCGAGCATCTGTCGACACAACCCCGTGTTTGGCATCATGTCCTGACGACGGTGCCATCAACACCGCGCTAACCCGTTAGCATGCTAGCCTGTTGCTCAGCTAAAGTCAAAGCCAGTGACCTGTTAGCTCCTTAGTTTGGCCTGTTACAGTGAAGCATGAGATTCAGAGGCAAGCATACAGAGTTTTATTTTGTTAAATTAGTGTTGTTTAGAAAGACTAGCGCATGGGTGAGCAGCCGCTTTACTAATTTCCATTAAGCAACACCACAGCTGCAGCTTCTGTTTTTGCTTGTACGTGGTTCTGTGGTTGAGGGGCCCCTTTCACCTAAGAGACGTAAGCTTGAGCACAAAGCCTATGTCCAAATAGAATAAGGTAAAATAGAAAAACCTGTGGGCAGAGGACAGAGACATGATGCAGCCATGGCAGCCATTGCTGCTTCAGAAAACTCAGAATAACGAGAAAAGAGTTCATATTTTCTTACATGCATTAGACACATCGCCAAACAAAACAAAAGCACAGTTTTATCAACTTTAAATAGAAAAAGGTCTGAAAAAAGTACGATGATGTTTACTGTTGATAACATTACAAGTGCTCTATGATCAAATCCAGTGGTCAAAATGAAATCTGAAATAAAAGTAAAAAACAAAAGCAAAGACATTTACAAGATAGAAGATTTAGAAAACATCTAAGACTAAGAGTTTCATTTATGAAAAATAATATTCATAATTGGTTCCACTGCGAAGGACTGGCCAGTCTGTCCAGAACTGTCCAGGGTGAACCCCCATCTAGAGCCCCCAAACCCCCAAAAAAGATTAAGTGGGTTTGGATGGATTGAAATTTATAATAGGGACATTAGATTTTAAATATCCCAATATGAGGTCCATTTTATTTGTGTTAATATTAAAAATTTAAGTTTTAAACGGATTTGGTCTGCATTATTTATACTGAAACTATTCAAGGTTAATCAAGGTGAGGATTTTCCATTTTTATTCAATAGAATAACAACATTTTCTGTCAGAGTGAGAGCTCTCAGCTTCACATGGGGACAATGTGAGCCGCAAATCTGACAGATCCTATTTGCACACTGATCAATATCAGTTTAAGCATTATCTGAATTGTATTAACCTATTCAGTGTACCATAAATGCAGACTGTGACTTTATGAGACCCTGCAAAGAGAATATATTTAATCCAAAAAAGGATTTCTATCCTTAGAGTACTTTACAAAATCTATTTTTTAGATTCTAGCATATACCTGTAATTAAATCTGTCTTTGATAATTAAGATGTGTGTGAGAACAGATAATTTTAACACAGGACTTTCAGAGGAAATAACATAATTTTTCTCATTTAAAACAGTGCAGAGAAAATATCAGAACTTTTACACCCAGCGTTTGTTGAAAGACTTGCCCAAGGTTTGGATCATTTAAAAAAAAAAATCATGATTTGTGTTCCAATAATAGATTGATTGCAGTGATGATTTATGAAGTGAATAAGTGAGTGTGAATAAAAAATGAAACCTTTATTTTGAAGTACCAATTCTATACAAACAACTGCAGGAATATTTTTACTGTACAATCACATTATATCTTGTAAAGAAACTTTTATGTCATTTTGTTTTATAAAAACTCATCTAAATATTAATTTGCTTTGATCATCATTGTGAACTGTGTGAACACAAAAGTGAAACTGTGAATCTGACAGATCCTGCAGACTCTCAGGATGAGCAGCCAGAAGTGAGCTCAGTAAACCTGCTCCAAAATAGGTTAAATTCACAAATAAAGTACCGGTAACCACAGCAGCAAACACCAACTAGAACTTATACATATTTATAAAACAGTTCTGCATTTTCACTTAGCCCACTTCTTGAGATGATTTGAAGTGCTGATTGTAGTCCTGATGACCACAGGGATGCATGTGTCACTGTTTTGATGTAGCATTTTACAGAGGGGTATTCCAGAAAGCAGGCTATGTGAGTTAGCTCGATAAGTTTACCCAGAGTAAGCAGGTTTGGACTGACTTAGAACGAGAGTTCAGGGTTAAAGTCAGGGTAGAGTAATCTTGCTTTCTGGAATACCTCCCAGTTGTTGTTTGCATGGCTCTGCAAGAACACCACTGACCACTAGGTGGCAGCACATCCCATTCTCATACTGGAGGTCGCTGTGGACACACCAGGTGACACCAGCACGTCATTTTGATAGGAAGTTGGGAGCCTCTGTGAGCTGAGCCCCTCTTGACAGCAACCCAGACGGCTGGTTTTTGATGTGAAGGAACATTTTGAGCACAGAAACTTCCACCCTAAGCTGACTGCACATTTGGTTTCCTTCTGAAGAGCTCACTGGTGTCTGACTCCTGTCAATATTAAAGCAGCTTCTGTAAAAATTGTGCTGTGGGTTTCTTCTCACATGTGTCATCTCTCTAAGTTTACTATAATGAACTGGGTGGAAACAGAACATATTAATCTGTAATTTTGTGAAGACTCCTTTTTGTCACTTTTTTCAAAGTCCCAAGTGTTCAGTTGAACATCATCTAATGAGTCTGTGACTCTGTATTTGACTCCTCTGTGAAGGGAGCGGTGGGCTCAGTGGTTCACTTTGGAGAAACATGAAAGGGCCCCCAAAGCTTCCACCATATGAAAACACCTGAGATGCAGAATCCACAGCCTGCGTCCAGGCGAATGCAGAGGGGTGGGTCAGGAAACCAAATCGTGGGCAAACTGTGGTGGGATTCACTGTAGAAACTCCTGAGAGAACAAGGAAAAAAATGCAGAATCCACAGGAACCTTTCATCCCCCGTGCATAAGAAGGATATGATTAAAGCAAGGAGATATTGTGTAACGTATTCTCTTAAATTCTCCACAGGCTCATCTCAGGGACACAGGGACAGTCATACCAACGACTGCCATCTTAGGGTCCAACCACTTTTGAAGTGGTTAATTTTTTGCCCGTTTATTCCAAATACTGGCCTCAATCAACACAGCTTTATTTTAAAAATATTTTATTAATTTAATATTTTAAGTGCAAACTCTTCTTTATTTAAATGTCTCCAAAACCAGCATGTTTTTTTTTTGAAGAAACTATTTTGTCTCCACTTCATTGCTGTTGGAGGTGTCCATTAAAACCGAGTGATAGAGCCATGATTGGTGCTGTACTAGTTTTTCAAACTTAACTTTATTGTTCTGTTGATTATTTTACTATACGTTTACAGGTATACTTTTAAAACATGATGATCAATTATCTGATTATTTGCATTTCGATCCATAAAAACAAGGAGAGGATCTGGAAATGAGTTAATCCAACCTCTATGGATGAACCCAGATCCACAGATTGCTTTGACTACTGACCATTGATCACAAGAAACCACCATCAGGTGGCAGATAATCTCTTCTTAGATGCAGAACAAAACGATTTCTGTCATTACCTGACTTCTCAAAAGGACACTATAACATCAGGACCACATGTAGTAGTATGCAGCATCTGTTTACTACTTTTCTTCAGGGACAAAGAGGTTTAGCTGTGTCAGAAGTAAGAGGTCAGTCTCCCACTACACTACAACTCCCAGCAACCCCAGCGCACACTTCCTGGATGCGCGCTGGGGTTGAACTGAGCCTCACTCAGTGCAACGAATTGTTTGTGCCATTCTGCCGGCATTACCAAGTGTTATTTTTGGACCTGTGCTTCTGTTTCCTGACCCTGTTTTTGACTCCGTTTGCATGCTGCCTGCCCCGACTCTCACCTGGATCCTGACTACCCCGTCTCTCCTCTGATGCTCTCATGTCTGCTATGGACTCCTCCCTCCCTGCCCCTGATTTAGCTATGTGGACTTTCAGCTGAGCTAATAAACTTTCTGCTTTTGGAACCAGCCGTCCACCTGCTCTTGTGACAAGCAGAGAATGAGGAAAGATGAGACACTTTTTACCTTTTATACTAAAGTGAGGCAAACTTAACTTTGATACACTATCCATTAGGGGTTGCCCACGGGGTTGCCTAGTCAGTGGATCAACTTGCCCACTGGCTCATCTTATCCTTGGACATGCCTGGTATAAGAGAGCTTTTACCAGCGAATATGACATCATTAATTTCGCACAGTGAAAATCTAATTGATTAGAGCATTTTGCGATGACCATTTATAAATCCACTGAATTCTGAAGATAGAAAAGTTTACTTTTTTTTTTAAAAAAGTACATTAAAATTAGGCCTTTGTGTTAGATGTTAGATTTGCCAATCTAGTGAGCATCGATGCACACTGGTTTTTCACAAAGAGGAAATTTCCAGGGCGCTTGATTTAGGAATTGTACATTTGGACAGCACTACAAAATGGCGAACGCACTTCGCCATAGTGGATATGTACTGACGTAGCCTGTGTGTACGATTTCTTGATGGTGGTCGGCTAACTTATGTTTTGCTTTTGTAAACCTGTGCAACACTGTTGTGTGACCCTTCGGTGACTGTCACTTTCTAGCTTTTTCCTTGACTGTCGACTGCAAAAAAATGAAACGTTGACAGTGAGGGCCAACACTTCCAGGACAAATGAAAACTGGCATAGTTTTTCAGTGATATATGGAGCATTCCACCAGCCTAATATCCTAAGGGACTGTGGCTGTTTTCAAGGAGTTCAATATCCCAGAGGCGCTACCAGACAAGACATGCTAATTACAACAAGCTAACGAGGAGGGAACAGATTGAAAAAAATGATTGATAGTAATTGTGGTTCAAATGTAGTTAGATGTATTTGTTTTCTACGTGAAAAATTGCAGTAAAATGTTCATTTGCATACAATTAAAATAGTTTAAGAACAAATGGTTGACCCTCAAACGTTTATCTGTCACTCTTTTTGCAAAAATAAAAAAAAATCTGGAAACTCCTGTTTAATACAGTCGATCTGCCCCCACCGTCCCTTTTATTTATTTTTTTGCTCATTTCCAGTGACAATGACAAGGTGTCCAATTTTTGTTATTTACTTGTATCAGTCATGTTTGTATGGTATTTATTTACCTGTTACCACCACGCTATTTTATTGAACGCGAGTCATAGACTGTAAAAACAGTCACTTGTCTTTACAGTCTATGACGTAAGCTCCTCTGGATGATTGTCTTCGGTTGTTTGCGACCTGAGTCTGAGAGAGAGGATTTTACTCTCCAAAGCAGAGGGGATTTCTAGACTAACTTATTCCGCTCTTTCTCTGCACCTGGACAATCAGACTCTTAAATCTATTGACCAAATGTTGCTAAACTTCATCTGGAAAAACCGTATTCATTATTTAAAAAAATCGGTATTAATGAACTCCTATGAAAAAGGAGGCCTACATTTTCTTGATTTTACTACTTTAAATAATACTTTTAAAATAAACTGGATTATATTTAAAAAAGCCACTCTCCATTTGGAATATTTTCCCTCATCACACGTTTGCTAATGTAGGTGGTCTCCATTTTCTTCTGCTTTGTGATTATAATATCGACAAAATACCAGTGAAACCCTCTGCTTTTCAGACAGATTCTTCTTTCATGGGTACTTATCTATAAACACAATTTTTCCCCTCATAAGTTCTTTATTTGGAATAACAGATATATCCTTTACAAGAACAAATCTTTATTTTACAATAATTGGTTTGACAATAATATCCTATTGGTGGGTCAGCTCTTTAATCACAATGGTCAATTACTTAGATATGAGGAATTTAACCTTAAATACAACCTTGCTATTGCAATGCTCTCCTTGTTGGGATTCCTGGCAGGAGCCTGGAAAAGCTCCAGCACATCCAAAACTGCGCTGCTAGGGTCCTGACAAGGAGACGCAAATTTGACCACATCACTCCTGTCCTTCAGTCACTTCACTGGTTACCCATTTGTTCCAGAATTCAATACAAACTGTGTCTCCTCACCTACCAATGTGTCCATGGAACTGCCCCTGCCTACCTCAGTGAGCTCCTTTTCCCGCAAGCCACTTCACGACTCCTCCGTTCCAATTTCACACATTGCCTTCATCAGCCAAGGACCAGGCTAACCACTATGGGAGACAGAGCCTTTCAGGCTGCTGCCCCTCGACTCTGGAACAACCTTCCACAATCCCTCAGAGTGCTACAAAGCCTTGGCACATTTAAAAAAGGCTTAAAAACTTTCCTTTTTAATAATGCTTTTTAGTACTTTCATTGTTGTTTCTATTTTTGCCTTACTTTGTTCTTATTGTAAACTATTTTTTTTTCTGCCTCCATTGTAGCGCTTTGAGATTTTATCTAAAATGTAAAGCGCATTCTTAATAAAATTTATTATTATTATTATTATTATTGTTGTTCCTCCAAAATAGTATGCCATTGCTTTTGATGCTGTCACTACTGAAATCTGTGAATTCTTTAAAAATACTGTACTTGATGCAAATATTCCCTTCATATCTCTAAGTGACATCACTATTGGAAAATCCTGTTATAACTGTGCCCGAAAAAATAACAAGATCATACGTGCCCTGTTTCAGCAAAATGTTATTTGTGTTCCCTCTGCTGTTTTTTATTGGAGAAAATGTATTCCTGACTTGCCCTGGAAAAATGTTTGGACCCTGCATCAGAAATTATTAATTAATAACAAGATGAGAGATGTCTCCGACAAACTCCTACATAGAATCTATCCCACTAATCAAGACATGCTAAGATATAAGAAGACTATTGACCCTAACTGTACCTTTTGTAAAGAACACCCAGAAACAATCAGTCACGTATTTTGGAACTGTAATACTACTAAAAAATGTTGGAAAGATTGTGCACGTTTTATAAATTACAAATTAGATTCACAATTTTAGATGAAATTTGAACATATCATATTTGGCCTACACGAAAAAAAAAAAACGTAAGATCAAACGTAAAATTGGCAATTAATCTAATTATAATATTTGGTAAATTTCATATTCACAAATCAAAGTTTTCCTTATCACAACTTTTTTTCCCTTTACTACTAATTAAAGAATTAGAATCTTATTTACATACAATTTCTAATAGCTTAAACAAAAACGCCATACATATTCATGAAAACTGTGTGTCTGAACATTTTCAATGCATAGCATCTGTAATCTTCTTGTAATACATGTACCATCCCTTGACGTTATGACTGTTGTTCCTGTCATACATATTTGTTCTATATGTTTTGAACAATAAAGTTTAAAAAAAAGGTTGTTTGCGACGCCATTTTTCATTTAGTACCGCTTCTCAAATTACTGAAGTCAGTTTCTGATTCAAAGCACACCTTTCCTCTTAAGATCCGACGAATCTGGGCTCCAAATCAAAGACTAACTTCAGCATCAAATTTACACGAAACTTGAGGTTACACTTTAAGAAAACGCCAAAAGCTTTTTGACTCTTTTTGTTCTGCGTCGTTTTTGATTCGTTAAAACTCTTTGCGTCTCAGAATTCGTTTGGGGATTTTTATTTTATTTGACTTACTGCCCGGAAGGCAGCGAAAACCGGAAGTGACTTTAAACAAGGTGGCGGACGATGAAGCTCGCGCGGGAATGAACGAGAGTGGCACTCAGGTGAGCTTTACTGAAAAGACAGATGTGCACGCGCCACGGTCTCGTCTGGCGTTACTATTTCTCAAATTTATCTAAAATGACCCTTTGTCCTATTAGTCGCTGTAAGGTCTTAATAGTAAAGGTCTTCCGGGACCGAGTTTTCAACCAAAATGCTTTTATGATGGTCAGCTGATCCGTTTGAACGTGATGTCGTAGTGAAAATAAAGGGAAATTCTGACAACAACAACAAAAAAGACACAAAAGTTGTGAAAATCTAGTCTTGTATGGCTGGTTAAGTCATTTTAATCTTCCTTTTTACAAAGTGATCCCAGTCTTTGGTGCTTAAGGGTGCGCTGCATAAAAGAGCCTCTTTATAGCCTGACAGTCCATCTGGTTGCTGTTCCTTAAAAAAGACAGTAGTGATGTCAGGTGTTTTCTGACAGTCGGAGCTTTCATCTTCTCATTCACTCTACCTTCTGTTCTCATGGTAGTCTTCCTCACTAACCAAGATGTGTGAGCATTAATGGATCCATTATAAAAACAATAAAGATTCTCTGCTCACAATAATAAAAACATTTTCTTCAACTCACCTGAAATCCGTCTTAGTTTTTAGAAATTTTTATCAGAAGACTTTGCCTTTTTCATTCAAACTAGCAAGAGATAAAACGACACAAGCTCAATGCCTAGATTGTGTTATTAAAGGACAGTCTGCACAGTTTAACGTTAAAATTAATTAAATTGTGATCAGAAAATAGATTGATTTCTAAGATCAGGTTAAATGTTTTACGAGATTGTTCACCAGCAATATTATTGTCTGATTATAATTATTTACATAAATCCTCATGTTAATTTTTGAAGTGAAAGTGATAACTGAAATACTAAATACAAAATGGTTTTCATAAGAACAACATAAACGCAGGTGAAAAGTGCAGATCCTGCAGACTCTCAGGTGGGAGGAGTCACGTGTGAGCGATAACGCAGGATCACATGGAGCATGTGGAGTTGACGTGTTTGCGTTTCTGCAGCTGCTCGCCCGTCTGGAGGCTCGTCGATGCCTGAAGGACATCGAACCTCATCTGTTTGGCGAGGATGGGGGACCACGCCACGGTGAGCGTCTACTTTCCTTCAGCTCCTGTTTGACTTGATGGTAGCAGCTCATGTTTGCGTTTGACTCTGGCAGGTGAGGTGGTGGAGCTGTGCGGCGATGAGGGCACAGGTGAGTTCAGGTGCAGATTGCAGTTTACAAAAGCACATGTAGTTGGTGTGCTTTGAGACCAGCTGTGTTTTTCCATTTACTTTTAAAAAAACATTCACATGAGTTTGTTTGATGTCTACAGCCTGTTCCTCCTGGAAAGAAACCCCAGTTTCATGATTTTTAATAATAATGTTCCTGATACACGAGGAGAAGGAGTCACTTCACAGCTAAACATCCTGTGGTTGTAGTGGTATCCGCATAACAATTTGGGCCATTTAGTTATTTTTTGAAGTGATTTTGACTATAGTGAATAAATGAGTTCCTCAAAGTAGCACCATAGGTTGAATCCATAGAAATGTAAACACTGGATAGGTTTTGTGTTATGTCGTCCATTGAATTGTGCACAACAACAAAAACGCCTGAAGTTGGATTGGCGCGTTGACTACAGTTTTTCTTAAACTTCTGAAATTGACAAGAAAAAAAAAAGTTTAAAGCCCTTGCACTGCAAAAACATGCTCCTTAGAAATAAGTCAAACATTATTGTCCTACTGACAGAGTTTCATTGAGTAAAGAATTGGTTACTAAAGAGTCCCTTGGTGTGCATGTGTGGGTGAGTGTAGGAGTGATTGTGTGCCCTGCGACACACTGGTGACCTGCAGGGTGAAACCCGCCTTCACCCAACAACAGCCGGAACAGGCTCTGGCAACCCCGTGATCGTGTAAGGGTGGTTTAGAGAATGGATATATAGATGAATACAAATAAATCCCTATCCCCTATACATTTTTGGACTTTTTAATAAGGGAGCCAAAAGGAAACTGCTCCCTTACTCCTCCAGCTTCCAATGCTCTTTGGAACTGCAACATTTGGTATTTTCTGCTTTGTGTCAAATTTAGAGATAAAAGAAGGGAGCTTGGTTGAGCCTCATAAAAACTGACATTTGTTTCCTCTAATGACAAAAAACTCATGCTTCTCTTTAATGTGGAGTCAAATTTCTTAACATAACACAACAATACCAATCAGATCATTCACTGTCGCTACTTTGAGGAGTTGAGGCCTGTGTACTTGATTCAGTGTGGAACCGTGCTCGACCGTTACCTGTGTGTCTCAGGGAAGACAGAGCTGCTGTACCACCTCCTGTGTCGCTGCGTGCTGCCAGAGGCTGCTGGCGGACTGGAGGTGGACGCCCTGTTTGTGGACACTGACTACAGCCTGGACATGTTACGACTGGTCAGCATTCTGGATAGCAGACTGAGCTCAGGTACCTGCATGGCAGCGTTGGACCCATTTAATGAAGAGTTGTTTCTTAGATGAGTCACAGCCTGATCTGAGCCCTGAATCTGTGTTTGTCTGCGGGTTATCTTCAGCCGGATTGGAGGAGGCAGCATTACGTTCCAGCCTTTCCCGTCTCCTTGTTGTTCACTGCTCCTCGTCCTCCCAGCTCCTCCTCACCTTGCACTACCTAGAGACCACCTTGAATTCACGACCCAGCCTGGCTCTGCTTTTGATTGACAGCATTTCTGCCTTCTATTGGCTAGACCGCTGTGAGGGCGGAGCCAGCATCAGCAGACAGGAGGAGAAGCTCGGCAAGTGTGCAGAGCTACTGGGACGACTGCTCAGGTCTGTTATTATGACGGGTGTGACTGTCCTTCTGAAGATGCCGCCTAGAGGCCTCACCGGTGCTCGGGCTATTCCATCATGCTCTCCACCTTGCTGTAAGTCTGGGGTGTCCAATTCCAGGCCTCAAGGGCCGGTGTCCTATATGTTTTCCAATCAACCTACCGTTGAAGCTCCTTATTGGCTAAACACACCTGATCCGGGTAATCAACAGCAGATGAGGCAGGATTTCTGGAAAACCAACAGGTTGCCGGCCCTTGAGGCCTGGATTTGGACACCCCTGCTCTAAGTTATAGACCTGTGTCTCAAGTTGTGGAGACTGCAGGCTGTCAAGGGGTGACCAGTCCCAGTCTTTTATGGTGGGTTCACATTTTCCTGCCATATCCATTTTTGATGACCAGGGTTTAAACCAGGGGTGTCTGAACTTTTTGCAAAAATGGCCATATTTGGAGAGATGAAAATGGATTAACACACGATCTTTAGCTTACCGTCCCTCTTGGACCATTACCACCATCAGCGTGAATCAAGGTGGAGAAATGCAGCTTTTTATATCGGCTTGACGCGTTACAATGTAAAATAATGGCGCAAAGTCGCTTTTCTCTGCGACAGAATCAGCCTATTAAAGTCCCATTATCTGTCACTCACCTAGGTGTGTGAAATTAGTTCTCCACATTTGACCCATCACCTGGGGGAGCGTTGAGCTGCAGACACAGCCGCGCTCGGGAACCATTTGGTGATTTACGTTGCTTGTGTCACCACTTCCCTACTGTAAAGTGTTGCATATCAGAAAAAAAACCCCGCTTTTCTCCGCTTCAGAATCTACTGGAATGTCGTTAATTGGATAAACGGTTGAATAGTTTTGGTAGTCGAAAGTACGTTAACACTGGAGCTAAAACTCAGCTGTAAAAGGGTTAAGAGTGGTTCATACTCTGCAAAACACGCAGACCCACTAGAGCAAAACAGGCTTTTAAGAGTCATAAGATCCTCTTATTGCTGCATATATAATTTGATTTTTTTTTACCAATGTTGGAATCAATGGAAACAACAGCAGACAGACCTTTTCCTTAGCAGACAGCGTTTGGATGATTTCTCTCCATGCATTTTAGAACATTAAACGTTCGTCTCCGTGTTTGTACTTTTGCCTCCAGCTGTTCTTTCAAATCATCCAGTGCTCAAACTGTCAGGTCGCATTTATTTATCTCATTTATTTTTTAGGAACTAGGATTCCAAGACGGAAAGTGAACTTAGCTGCTGTCGAGCGGTCATGTGCACAATAAAATGAAACAGAGAATGGACTGGCACCAGCTGTTTACGCAGAAGTTCTTCTTGTCCTCCAGACGAGAGGCTTTAACCTGCAGGTTTTGTTTTTTCTCCTCAGGGATTACAAATTCACCATCTTTGCCACCTGCCATACCATTAGGAGGAGTTCTAGCGGACTGGCTGCATCACGCTCTTCCACTTTAGAGGCTGACCGCCCGTATCTGTGTCGCCCCTGGCAACGCCTTGTTACACACAGAGTGCTGTGTTCTCGACAGGAAGCTGAAAACCACACAGCAGGAGGAAGCAGGGAGGAGAAAAGACAAGTGTTTCGTGTCCACTGCAGCTCCTCTTCCTCCAGGACAAAGGCTTCCAGGATCAGCTCCTTCTGTGTCACCGATGCTGGAGTCCAGTTTATCTGAAGTTATTTTTTTCTGAAGAAGTTCTAGGTTTTCTGTCGTTTCAATGAAAAACTTGCTAATAAAGTCTGATATCCTTCTGTGAAGTGGATGTATTTGTTGTTTTCAACGTGAGTGGCAGTTCACAATAAACTTTCTCCCACAAAACAACCAAATCTGTCTTCAGTTGTTTTACAAGTATATAATCGGCACTCTTAAATGGAAAAAAATAAATAAAAAAGAAATGCACCACATTCCCCGCACTGTAGAACAGCTCCAGTCTCTTGTGTTCATGCTGTGTATTTTTGAGTGGAAAGGGTCAACCGTTCCACCGTCTGGGAGGTTCAATAGAAAGGAAATCATTGGTGAAAAAGAGAAGCTAATACTGGATATAAATGTTGCTCTCAGGGGTGTTGTTGTGAATAAAATTGTTTTTAAATGCCAAGTGAGTCACTCACTAAATAAGAGCCACTGACTCCCAAGTTTAGAACTTACTGTTTTTTTTTTAGAACATTGAAAAGAGAAGGTTTCTCAGGTCATTCGGATAGCATCCCGTTTGATCACACTGATCTAAATCTCTTTCGAGATTCCATAATTCTATAGACAGAAATTCCTGCTAGCTCTTACAATCTTGGGGAGAGAAGGGTCCACTTAAATGAATAAAATGTCCATTACTATAAGAACTACTGAAGACTAGAGTCTAATATTTGGGACTTTTTAGTTTTTGTTATTTACCCATTTAGGTAGGACTTTTAGTTTTGGACAGATGTTGTTCTGGATATTAGATCTTAAGCACAAATGTCATTGTCATGAATGCGGGGGCTCAGGGGAGGGAGAAGTTGTCCACCAAGAATAAATTGACTATATCTGCAGCATTTCAAACCACAATAACAAAACAAAACAAAAAAAGCACTGCTCTAACAAGTCCCCCCCGAAAATGCGTCCCAACTGGGTTATTCAGTGAGCTTTGGTGCCTCTGCATGGATCTGGATCCATGTCCCATAACATGTAGTTAGGAACCAGCCAGGATGTAGAAGACTGTAAAAGTGTGCATCAAAATGCTTAAAAATATATTTTATCATAATTGTAAAAACATGTTTTATGCTGGATTGTCTGGTTTCATTTTTTTTTTACATGGCTTATTTTAATTTATTTTATTTTTTATTTTACCAGGAGGATCAGTTGAGAACAGTTTCTCATTCACACTGATGACCTGGTTTTAGGCCTTTAGAAAACAGTTGTTTAATTTCTGTGAATGTTTATATTTTAAATTTGGGATACTTTAATATTCAGTTGTATTCTGATCACTGTTGCTTTTAATTCCTTGTGGGGAATGTTCGGGTCTGGTTCTGGTCGTGTTCTCTGTTCTAAAACTTGTGAAATAGTTTTGTGAAATGTTATTTTATTTTATTGAAGGCGGGCTGTGAAAGGACGTACACGTTGTTTATCTGCGTGTTTGCACGTGCGTCGTTCCTGTTCCGATCAGGCGTGATCCGTTCCGGGTTTTTCGGGTCTGATGACACAAGCCGCTTTACCGGAGCAGCCCTCTATTAGATCCCTCCGCGGGGTCACACACATACTTTTTACACAACACACAACAACATACGGACCGATACGAAATAGGCACCACTGAGTGACCGAAATCCAGGCCTCGGCTGACTGAATATTGCATCTGTATTGTCGTGAAGTTCGGTTCGCTTCGGTGAAGGTGAAAGCTCTGGTTCTCTAGGACCTACTTCCCCTGCTGCCGCTGACAGGCGGTGCTTCGGTCGCTCCCAAACATGGCCTCCATGACGGAGCGGCCGCTCCAACTTTGATTTTCAGACGTTTTTACGCGCAGAAATCCTGTTTTTATCTGCAGCGACCCACGGGCATGCTTCCACGGAGCGCATGGCGCCGGCAAACCCACGAAACTGAGGTTTTCTGTGGGAGAAGCTCGCGGTTCTGAGTGGTCGGAAAGCTGCAGACGAAGAAGAAAACCGCGTCAGAACAGTAAGGACCACTCTTCCCTCGAACCCACGGCCAAGCTCGGTGACTATTGCCGCTCCCCCGAGGCCCTACGGAGGTCGGTGCGCTAACAGCTAACGCTAGCAGCTGTAGAGGCGCGAGGAAGCTAAGCTAGTTACCGTGTCCGCGTGCGTGACTGTAATTCATGGCGTGAAGCAGCGCGTGCGCGCTTACCGAAAGCTGCTTCCGGCCGCTCTGGCAGGTTCTGCTGTCACCGAACCGGTCCTGGTGCATCGACGGTCTGACTTCATCGAACGCGGACCAACGCTAGCAGTTCGGTCACAGGTTCTAGGGGGTTCCTGACGGTTCTAGCTAATTTTTATCAGGGGTTCTTCTGCTAAGGACCTAGTTCTTCATTTGTTGGACAAGACAAGTAAGTGAGCTCCTGGTCCGGTTTCACCGGGGTCAGATAAGTCTTGTCCGGAGCTCAGGATCTGCTGGGAGCATCTGTCAGTCATGGAGGTTCGCTTATTAAGCTAATGTGCTACAGGAACATCTGCTTGGTCAGGTGGTGGAGATGTTAGGAAGTGGAGTTCATACCTGTGGGGTAGTAGGGCAAACCCCATGAGGGTTAGATCTTAAAAGTTAGCTCTGCTAGTTAGTCCACCGGGAGTCGTCCAGGTGTTCTCTGTCGTGAAGATGGGATCACTTCAGGATTAGTTTCTGATGTTTCAACAGTTTTTGGCTCTTGTGTGGATCCAGGATGATGAGCTCTATGAAGCAAAGGTCTTCCTCAGTTGATGATGTCATATTTCATGGATGAGAGTAGGTTTTCTGACAGTAGGGGACCAAAAGTTAGAGTTAGAAATGGGTCTACTGAACAGTCAAACCCCCCCTGTGTTACAGTTCTGGATCATTACCTTGTGATTGCGTATTTAAGAAGGGACAGTTTTAGCAGTAGAGAGGCTATGAAGATGACATCTCGAAGTACCTGCTTCCTCCAGGTGCATTAGGAAGATCAGTATCTTCTGTGTGGTTAAAATAGCTATTTTTTGTGAATTTATGGAGTTGTCTTTGCCCTTATTTGCAGTTCACTGCCAAAAAAAAACTGCCCAAAAAAACTGCCCAAAAAACTCAAACTGATTAATTCTTTTCTGGTTTTTAGAAAAACGGGCAAATATTATTTTGTAAACACATCAGAAAAAGGGAAGATATGCAAGAAAAATACTGCTGTGACGTAAGGATCACATCAGCAGCTTTATTCTTGAAAACCTGTGCAAATCACCGATCTGTTCTGTGGTGGAGCGGCTCTGCAGGTATTGAACGCTTCAAGATGCAGTGATGGAAAGAGTGCTGAAGGATGAACACAGCTCATCTTCTCTGGTGCTGACAGCAGCCACCCCAAGAAGGAAAGACCAGAATGACAACACTCATCTAAAAAAATCAGAACTCCACAAGAAAGATCAAATATATCTATCTACAAAAGCTGAATGAGTGAATGTGGCAAGAACCTGACAGTTTACCTTTCTGCTCAGGATTAGGCTGGGAGACACATGTCTGCTGTGATTCACAGGGACTCTGACCTGCCTGTGTCAAATGTTTACATTTAGCAAAGTTGGATTGGTACTGATCAAAAATCCCAGTTCAGTTAGAAATCTTACACAAATCATTACTGCTAAATACTTCCTATGTACTGGGAGAAGACCAGAGACAGTTTCGGGAAAAAAATCCTTCAAATCTGACCTTGACGGTTCTTGAACATGTTGCATTGAGCCTCCCAGGATAGTCATGCAAACACGTAGCACTGTTGTAAAGGTGGAGAGACTGTTGTTTTTATTTTAGGGCTTGCGTCAGTTGATGAGTCTGTGAGGGTGTCATTGCTGGACTAAACTACAGCAGAATCTGAGAAAGTTCATGAGCTTTAGCGTGTTAGCTCCCAGCGAATCAGTCAGGTGGTTAGAGCTAGTCTTTTGTCGTGGAGCAGCCTGTCATTGGATACATAAGGATTTTTGGAGCACTCTAACCCATTCTGGAAACTGTGTCAGGAAGTCCTGATAAAAGGCTACATTTACTCCTCCAGGTTTGGTTTAATCCAGAGCTGGCTTTCGCTGATAGTCCGCTTGGCTTTGCTGGGTTACAACAGCAGAACCTTCGTTTGGACCAATCAAGGACCTCTCAAAGAACGAGTCCTATGAACAAAGGTTTCTGTTCACTTGCAGGTGAACTCTGGTGCGGTTCATTCCGCTGTGAATGCAGACAGCCTTCCCACAGAACGTTGCGAGGAAATGACATAAGCCTAATGTATTACTGGGAGAAAAAACAGCCCACAGTATGAATCTAAAGAAGCAGGGATCATACAAAAATGCTGAAATGTCTGCTGGGTATAACTGGGGAATTGAGGAGCTTCTTATGCTTATTGATGTACAGTAACCGGAGGACTTGTGGAACGGCCCCCCGCCCACCCTTTTTTATTTTTTGCTGTTCTGGGCAGTTGTTTTGGGCAGGATCAATCCCATATCAGTAGCTGCTGGAACAGAGTGATTTTTCCAGGTGGTTTGGTTCTGCTTCAGTCTTCAGTTCTTTTTTCTCGGGAGTGCTATGTGGGATAAATAAACTTGATTGCATTCCTACTGAATGCAAGGGACTGTCAGAGAAAAAGACTTTTAAAGGGACAATCTAGATTTCTCTATGTTCCTGTAACCATGAAGTCTGCTCGTCTCGTGGATTCACATCTAGATTCTCTATCAGATGTGTCAGGATTGGCCATAAAGCTCTTGAGCCCACTTGCTGAACCCCCACACACCCGGGCAGAGGAAAAGTTTGCGCCCATATTCTCAGCAGGTTTTTGTGGGAACATTTCAAATCTTCCTATCATGGTTCTTCCATGGTCAGATGACCCCACCCTCTGATCTTGGTATTTTTGAAACCTCAATTTTTGTTTGTGGTGTTGCTCTTTGGAGACAGACTGAAGAAATCAAGATGGATGTTGGTTTTATATCTTAGATTTATTTATTTGGATTTCCATAGTTGCCATTCTGCAAAAATGTTTCATTTGGTACCAGACAGTGTAGCTAATAGCAATAGCAGCTTTCCTGAAAACATGGTTTTGTCAAGAGGTCCAACATCCCTGGTATTTAATCATGGATTTGCTTTTTCATCTCTCAGAATGCCGTCAGAGGCTCCCCCCCAAGAGCCTCGGGACAGAGGACCACCCTCCCTCATCACACGGGCCGGACGCAATGCTCAGCTAGCCAAAGCTGCATACAACAGTCCTGCCCAGGATAAGCGGCCCCGCGGACGACCACGGAAAGACGGAAGCAATGGTCGGCCTGCCCCTCCTCCGGCTCCCCCACCTCCCCCACCCCGCAGCTCAAGAAAAAAGTGAGTTTGAAGATGTTGAGATATCTGAGTCCCAGTTCAGAGCATCCTTTATCCTTTCAATGTGCAACCTGACGAAGTTTTAAGACCTTCACATCTGGCTGCAGGTTTGGGTTTCTTTCGTGGGAGGGGGTTGGTTAAAGTCCTCAGGGGGAATGGTGTCCTTTCTTTGTTGTCATAGTAACACTGGCTGATAAATTTAGAAGACGAGATGCTCCTTTGTGGAACAGGTGTGTGTAGTTTAACCTAAGGGAGTTGGTGAGGTATGCAGGTTCCTGCTGTCTGTGGCTGGAGCTAACTCTTTATCAAGGCCGTGTCCTCCTGGTTACCATGGTCACCATATGTTTGGGGGAGTCATAAGTAGCATTGGTGTCAAGAGTGTTGCTCAAGGGCTAAATGTGGGGCAAACACCACCCAGGATTTGACCCGCTGTGGTCTTTGATGATGATGCTTTGATTGTGGCTAGCAGCATTCAGGTCAGCGACATGGACCCTTCAGGGTGGTGTCACTGCTCCCCAATCTGCAGATATATGCTAGCCAACATAAAAACACACCAAACACAGGAACCTGGACTGTGAGGTCCCCTCAGTCAAGGTTAAGCACAGACCCGGAGATCACATCAGAACTTATGGGACCGTCCTGCTGAGGGAAGGAGAGCAGCCAGAAAGATGCCAGCGTTTTCCTGAGGTTTGGGTCCTGAAAAACTCTTTAGATTTGGGTTCTGCTCTGTGGCCAGTTCTGGAAGTGTTATTCAAGGTCCTTCAACAGAAACGCTATTGGGATGGAGCTGGTGCATGCTGGGTATTCAGGAGAGGTAGAGGCGGACACGAGGCAGGTGACATTACACACTCACACAGAGTTTCTGCTCTGTGGTGTGATGTCATGTTTCTCACTGCTGTCAGCTGATACACTTAGACCTTCTTCGGCAACCTCCACCTGGGATCCAGCCTCCACCTCCTTCTGATAAGTCACATGTCCACGCAGAACCATAGCTGATAGGAAGCAGAGCTGCTGCACCAAAACCCCATTCAGCTGTTAAAGCTCATTTACATTGATGAAATCATGTCGTGCTGTTTTTTGTCTGTCTTCCTAATCTCACACATTGACTCTAGCATTCATGTTCTGTCAGTATTGTCAGATAAGTGCATACAATATAATCACCAGAATCATGCATTAATGTTGCGATTCTCCTTTTGTTCTCGAAAAGTTTGAAGGAAAACAAAAGAAAAAGGCGGGTTCTGAAAAACGGTAAAAACACGGCTATTGAAATGGGACTTTTATGTAGGGCTCCGTGTTTGTCGAGGCTTGCTGTGAACTGCAGCTGGGAGGTTCTGATTGGTTCTTGGTTTGTGGTGGGGTGGGTAAGAACATCAGCTACAGCCACCCAGAGCTGCTTCTTTAGAAGAAAAAGGGCCATGACAGTGTCCTGAATCTAAAAAATAAACACAAAGAAACTCTTTCACTAACACTACACAAGGTGCTAAGGGGGAAAAAATAGGTTCACATTGTCTGTTAGTGTTAAATGGACTGATCCAAGGATGTGATTGGTATTTTTACAGTTTGTCCCGTCGTTCTTTGCCTTCACACTTGTGCTAATGCATGGCTGACTAGGTCTGTTCATGATCTGTGCAGGGGAAGGAGTCGAGGCCAGGCACAGGTTGAAAATGAAGAGAGCATGGACGCCGCAGAGAAGGAGGAGCCTCAGAAGACAGGTGTGTTTCTGTCCCTTTCACCTATGTGTCTGCAGAGACTGACCTGCTTGAAAGTACCTAACTGGCCATCAAATGTGATGCTGTAGGCTTTCACTTTGTGGAACTCGACACAACACGTTTCTGCTACGCATATGAAAGGCCCACCGGGTCGGTTTAGTTGGTCAGAGTCCTGTTGTACCTTAAGATCACATGCGTAGTCTGCACATGGACTGGTTTATTTTACAGAACCACTCCGATGAAAATTGTGTTTTTGGTGTTTTTAACATGTAGCATTTTTCAGATGGCATTAGAGGACATATAGAAAGACAATTAAGCTTAAAATTGCATTTTGGAGTATTTCTTCATCTAATTCGTTATGAATCAGGAGCAGATGAAACTATCGTCTTTGAAAAAGATTGTAGCTGTGATGTAGGACCTACAATGGCAAACCACAAGCTCCCGTCTTTGCTTTAGTCTGATCCTCCACTTGCAGACAAATAAATCCATGAACGTCTTTGCTTTTATCGTCTGAGCTGGAATCTGGATCACAACTGTACGGCTGGATAGATCCATAATTGCTCACCATTTTTGTTGCACCAGTAAAGTTAGGTGGAGGGGCTGTAAGCTAGAGGGAGAGAGTGTAAACTCTATGCTACAGGGAGGGGAGGGGGTGGGCTAACAGTCCCACCCACAACTCGGAGGCAATTTTCTAATGAACTCCTGCTGCTCTGCAGAACCTGTTCTAGAAAAATAAGCATATTCATAATTGAGATTACTGGCTTTTACCAAAGATTAAAAGATGATCAGAGTGGATCTTCAAAAAGTAGAGGATTCTCTGGCTTCCTGTGAAAACGTCACTCATGTTTCATGCTAAGCCACACAGCAGATCCGATTATAACAAACGCTTACATACGCCACACTTTTGGTCGGAATAAATCATTTTGACATGTGCAGAACTGTCTAAAATACCAGAAACGACTGTGGAAAAAGAAATATTGAGTTCTGTTGTAAACCAACAAAACTGCAGCATGGAGCGAGAGGATCTTCTAAACGTGTTTTTACTATTGTTATGATTATTATTAATAATTGCTTGATCGCTCATGTTTTGTTTTTTAAATCCGAGCATTTTGTCTTGGCGAAAGCCAGAAGAAGGGTTAGGTTTAGGCTAATACGTGCCAACAACAACATTTAGCCGTGGATGTAGTTCAAAAGTCTGTGCGGTCAATGCCGCCATGTGCATCTGGACTGGACGTAGATATGTGGGAATAACAAAATTGTTTACATGGTTTCTCAGGACTGCGCGGCATTTCTCCACTCAAAAGTCCCCTCCATCAGCTCACAAACCATCCGAAGCCTCCTTTGATGGAGTCCGGCTGCTCTGCTCTGCTCTGCTCTGAGACATACTTTGCACGGGTGGAGCAGGCGACCGGTCCTGCTCGCGCTCCAAAGCCTCCTCTGGAGCGCCGCACCGTCTACAAATGACACAAAGCCAGCATAGTAGTGACCTACAATCGGAATAAACTGTTTAGATGCAACACAGTTGGATCAACAATCGGCATAACCCACATATCTTGATCGGAAAGAAATTTTCATCCGACTGAGTCTGATCGGGGCAGAGTATTCCAAACGGCGTGTTTACATGCATTTTTATTCTTATCACAATTCTTATTTTTATCACAATTACTTGTTTCCATGTAACTGCAGCCACTGTATGAAGGTTGACATCTGTTCCAAATATGTTTGACGTTAGTTTAACAGTTTTTCCTTCCAAGTTGGTTGCTGGACATATTTGACGGGCGCAGAGATTCAAATAGACCAGATGATCAGACAGCTCCTGTCTGAAAGTGATCCCTCATAAAATGCTGTTTTTACAACTTTCTCTGCTTTTACTCTAAGTTTGAACCCAGGAGACAAAGATAGACAGTAAGGTGCTGCTTGTTCTTGAATTGATGTCTTTTGACACTCCAGATAGACCCAGCAGAGTTCACATATTCTTTCTGGCACTCGATAAGACGAGACCAGGTTGTTTTGACTTCCCAGATGTTTTCAGCTTCTTCAGAGGCTTGGAGATGGGGAGTGTCCGAGGACAACAGTCTGTGAGGCTTCAAAAGCTTCAAAAGTTTAGTCAGTCTCGCCTGTATGTGCATCTATGAAGAAACCTTATTCTGAACTCTCTGCTCACAGAACCTAAGGAAGTCAGGGCAGCGGGGCGAAGGCGGTCCACTTCAAGGAGAAAGCCTGACACAAACCCTGACCTAGACCCTGACCCTGACCCTGACCCTGAACCCAGCCAGGAACGACTCAGTCCACCACCAGAACCTGAGCCTGTGACAGTCTCAAAGTCCAGTCCAGAGCCCCCTTCTACTGCTGAGGAGGATCTAACCAGTCCTCCTCCCACTGTTCTACTCCCACCTCCCAGTCCTGAGGAGCACCCTAGTGTCTGCTCCGCGCTCCCACCTCCAGACCTTCATTTGTCCCCCAGACCGGATCCCAGTCCGGCTGAAGAAGAGCGGCCCAGCCTGATACGCAGCCCTGCTGAGCAGAGTCCTGCCCCCAGCCTCCGCTGCAGTCCTCCCGTGTCCCCCTGCCTCAGGCTGGACGACGAGGACGAGGACTCGCTGTCCCCCCTGTACCAGCGGTCTCTGTCAGAGGACTCTGGTGGCTCACCCACCCCCATTCTTGGACACGCCAAAAAGCGGTAAGTGCTCATGTATGTGTGTTAAAACAGATCAGAACCAGCTGGAGGTCTTTTCACTGGAGCTGGGCCGCTGTCTTGGTTCAGAACTGCAGTTCGCAACCAGAACTCAGGTTGACCCAAACACAAGTGAGTTTACCTGGAGGCTGAGCAGGTGATGTCACCATGGTTAATCACAAAACCCAGAGCAGCAGATGCTGTGGTCTGAGATGAGCAGTACCCACGACACAAACAAACAAACAAACGGGTAAACACACTCAGGATCATGTGTTGTGTGTCCACGTAGGCGGAAGCAGTGTGCCTTCTGTTACCGTGGTGACGAGCCTCTTCTAGGCCTGGGCCGCCTGGTAGTGTTTGGCCCGACCCCCGGTTACATTCCACTCCACATTCTCAACCGTCGCACCTCCTCTGACCGGGACAGCGACTGTCACGAACACTGCTTCCATGACAGCCAGGCTCCGCCCACGTGAGTCTGCTGTGTTTTAGTCATGTAGAAGATGCTGACAAGTTATGGTCAGGTGGTCTAACCTCTGTGTGTGTGTGTGTGTGTGTGTGCGCGCGCAGGTGCAGCAGTCCGGAGCAGTGTGGTGAGTTTTCCTCTGGGTCCTGTTGTTCCTGATCAGAGTGACCTGAGTGTGAGCGCTGTGGTGTGTTTGTGTTTCAGACGAGTCTTCCTCAGAGTTCATGAAGCAGCTCGGACCTATTGGCCTTCCACACGACATTGACGTCCAATCACTATTCGACGCCACAGGTGAGCAGCTGCCTCCTGTTGATGCGTGCTCATGGAGTGTTGAAATGATCAAATGGGGATTAATCCAAAGTTCAAAGTTAAAATTGGCTTAAAAGGGTATCATTGTCTGTTTTTTTTTAATGATTAGGTTTCCTAGTTTGATAAGAATTATGTATAAGTTTCCCTTTGCCTGTTTAAATGTTAAATGTAATTTTTTTTTTTCTTCTTTTTCCAAATCAAGGAATGTAGATTTCTCTCTAAACTTTTAGAGAGTTTTGTGGTCAACAGCAGTGAGTCTCAAAGTCTATATTTCGTCAAGTATAGATTTATTTACTATATTTATGGATCTTAAAATCCTCTTTTTCTTTTTCTCAGAACTTGACAGTGAGCCTTACAGTCCAGCGAACCTTATGGAAGAATTTTAGGATGGTTTACTGACTTGTATTCAATTTTCTTTGGTACATCTGTTGAAATAATTTACTATGACTTTGAGAAATTATGAAGCCACACAGCTTGAGAGACAGTCGGAGCATAATGGGTAGTCAGGCTTGGTGGAGTGATGCGTACTGTACATAATAAAGAAGGTATAAATTGTGTTATTTCAAGTGTTACAACTGAACAATATTGAGTTATTGTGAGTGAGGTTTGTCATATCAGTTGTGTTGCTCTCTGCAAAGGCTGGTTAATTCCATTGAACCCATAGAAACTTGTTCACTTCCGGTTCCAACGAAATGAAGTCAATTCAGTTTTTCCCAATAGAGCAGTCGCCATGCCGGAACCAGAAATCGTCAGTAGGCAGTGATTGGTCTGAGTCGGTCTGAGCCAACATCTCCATGGCAACCGCTCTCTTCAGTCGAGACTGAGCTTGTTGGAAGTCCACACTGAAAGCGGGCTTGGAAGAATCTGTCAATCAAAAGCTTTGAATGTTCGACACAAGACCACCTACTTTTGTGGAGGTGTCTGATTGGGCAGTTTATGATGAAAATAACTTGAAATAAAGAAAAAAAAATTATCAAGGGTTATCAAGAACATGTTTAAAAAATGTATCAGAGCAAAAATGATTATTCTGACAAATATAAGTACTAGCTGATTTTGGCTTTTTGCTTTCGCTGATACCAGCAGGTACTTCCTTTTTGGGTCCCTCAGTCCATGAGACGCACATAAAAAGCAACACAGTTCGCTAGAAAAACTTCTTATCAACCCCTCCGACCAATTGCCTGACCAATTTTTGCTTCATGCTCCCCATAGTACAGTGTGCCCTACATGTGAAATTAAACCACTCATATGGCGTCTTATCATCCAATGTACCTTATGGTCTGAGTAGTACAGAAGGTCAAAATTGGAACAGATGTCTGTTTGGTTGATAGTTATTTCTTGGCACTCAATTTGTTGACAGTTTAAAGAATTTGGTACCTCGGTAGCCTTTGGTAATTTGTCATGTTGAATTTCATTACCCCAGTCGTTTTGTTTGAGTTTACATTTTCAAAGTAGACATGTGACATGTGCATGCGTGTGTGCAGGTCAGTGCTGTGCTCACCTGCAGTGTGCCACCTGGTCAGAGGGTGTTCGCAGAGGGGAGGGCCAATCTCTGCTGTTCGTGGACAAAGCCATAGACTCAGGAAGCATTCAGGTGGGTGTTGAAGGTCTGATGGAGTGCCTGGGTTCTGGTCTTAAGAGGCGGATCACAACCAGCTGACTGAGTCTTAACTGTCTTTAAAAATAACTCTGTGTCATTGTCCACATCCACTCCCTCTTCACCTGTCCAGGTGTGTGCGTTCTGCCGGCATCTCGGTGCATCGCTGCGTTGCCAGGAAACGGGCTGTACGCGGAGCTACCACATGCCATGTGCAGCTGCTGCAGGAGCGTGCCAAGACTGGAACCAGAGACGCATACTGTGCACGCAACACGCACGCACGGGTACATGTCCCAAACAGATTGAGTCCTGGGACGGTGACCAGACGATCTGTGAGGCCGGTCGGTTTCTACCTGTGTGCGTGATGTAATACATCTGTCCTCTTGCAGGCTCTTCACAATGTCGGTTATGTGCGGGCAGCAGAGACTCCGGCGGCCTTTTGATGTGCTCTTGCTGTGGTAGCTGTTATCATGGCAGCTGCCTGGACCCCCCCGTAGCTCCCTCACCTCTGAGTCGGGTTGGCTGGCAGTGTCCTCAGTGCCGTGTGTGTCGCAGCTGCAGGTAGCGCAAACACACCATAACCCATCTGGGACTGTTCGGTTCTGACAGTAGCTCACACATTAATGTCACATTTTGAAATGGTAATGGGACAAGGAAAAACCTCCCTCCCATATGCAGCCAGATACACTACAGTTGAGTCTTTAACTTTAAACACTGGAGATGTCTCAGAAGACACTGGAAGAACACATGCTCTTTGACATACTGTAACTCTTGGACAGTTTACGCGATCAATACGAATCGGCTGATTCTGAATGGGAGAAAAGCGGCTTTTCATCGATATATTTTTCAAAGGGGGATCACAGTGTTGGATTTCACCACAAAGTTGCTTTTCTCCACTTCAGAATCCACTGGAATTATGTTAATTACGTAAACGGTTGAAGAGTTATGCTAGTCAAAAGTAAGGGTTGATTGATTATAGGCTAGGTTGATTATTGGCGCTGATATTTGTTATTTTGGCGTACATCAGCATTGGCCTTTTTTTAATCCGGTGGGCTGGTTTTGAGTGTTTTGGCTGCAGCCACACCTCTCTGTCTCCAGCACTGTCCATCCAACAGCCCGATCTGATCAGTCTGATTGTCCATCTGAAAACTCTCCTGAAATTGTAATAAACATCTCAGTCCCCTACATATCACACTACTAGCAGTCAGGGCTGTCACTGTTAAGGCGTTTGGTTGCAGGGAACGCGGGACAACTTTGCTTTTTGCACCACCATCTCGTTCTGCTTAACTGGGACTACTGACAGTCTAACAGTCACATTTTTCTCAAACTGTATTTCACTTTGTTTATTTACCTGATAAAACTA
Source organism: Oryzias curvinotus (assembly GCA_023969325.1). Lineage (NCBI taxonomy): Eukaryota > Metazoa > Chordata > Actinopteri > Beloniformes > Adrianichthyidae > Oryzias > Oryzias curvinotus. The sequence continues at coordinate 8,162,906 of CM043725.1, read as the reverse complement.
GCTATTTATTTATTGACATTTGTATTTGACCTTTGGGGAACTGTTTTAGCTAATAAGAGATGCTGCTGAGTCCCAGCACTTCTAGGAGCTGTTAATTAGTTTTTTTATTTACTTAATTTCTCTAAATAAAGTTAATTGGTGTTTGATGTATTTAAAATGTGAGGCCAATATCTTCACATTTTTACTTCAAATGAATATAGGCTCCAAATATCAGTTACTGGCATTCTTGACCAATATTACGTATTGGTATCGACAATGAAAAAGGAAAAAACAAATTGATTGATCTCTAGTCGAAAGAATTTAAACAACAGAGCTAAAGTGTTAAAAGTTTAAAAAGATATACATTGTGGAGCTGAGGCATAGCTGAAGCATACTTCCTGTATAGATGGAAGGAGGCGGAGGTATCATGTGACCTTTTGTCTCCGTCAGAAGGGCCAACATTTTTTCTTTCCACTGCGTGCAGCCAGTGACTGACGGATCCGGCTCAAGTTTTTAAGAGTCGGACAGGTTTTGGGGTGCATGTGTGACTACAGCTATGTTTTTGTTTGTCAGTCTGCAAGGTGACAGTGGCGTGCTATTGTGTGCGCGCTGTGATAAAGCTTACCACGCTCACTGTCTCACGCCCCCGCTGGATGACGCTCCGCACGCTGCTTGGACCTGCAAGGTGAGCGTTAAACACAGACACACAACTATGTGTGTGGTGCCCCCGAGCTCACAAAGCGCCTCCTCCCTCCAGAACTGCAGAACCTGCCGCCGCTGTGGCGTCTCATCATCAGGCCGGTGGGCCAATAACCCATTCCTGTGTGAATCATGTGACCTGGCCCTGCCCTGCCCTCTCTGTGACCGAACTCCCGATTCCCACACACCACAGGACTATCTCACCTGTTCCTGCTGCTACAGGTACACCTTCCTTCTATCAGAGCTTTGTGTATAAGCTAGTTGAATTTATAGACACTCAGAAAATCTTGCGTTTAAACATGCAGAGAGAATGTTTATGGTGAGCTTCCTTATAGAAATGTTAACCCAAAACATTTTTTTGTGTGTTTCAGGTGTGTCCATGTTGAGTGTTCGGTCCGGGCTGGGGAGGGCAGGGCAGGGCCAGAGGGTTACATCTGCTTTAGCTGCAAGCCCCAGGAAAGTGAGGAGCCAATATCACAAAGCCATAGCCCAGCCCTGGCCACTGACGTTTTACAGCCCCGACCTCCCAGTAATCCAGATGTTCATTCTGCTGACAGTCCTGTCCAGCTCCTCTGTTCAGAGGTGGCTCAGAGTCCTGCCAGGAGTGTCTGTGTGCCATCACCACAGCGTCTTACTCCCCCTCCGCCTGCAATGGAACCCAGTACTGCAGGGTCTCTTCCAGATGTTCAACCAAATCCTTCACAAGCTCACACAGATTCCCCAAACAGTCAACTACTGCATGCT